>JAGFNQ010000566.1:621087-654169 GCA_024364735.1 Boesenbergia rotunda | reverse complement strand
GATTCATTACATAAGGTGGTAATCTTGCACCTTCAACTTGAAGATTTAGGTGATCACTATCTAATGAATAGTTTGGAGTAGGCAGTATTTTTAAAACTGGACCAGGCATGCCAAGGCAACCTGTTAACTGGGAATCAGAAATCAGGCTTTCCTGTTTTATTTGATATGTATAAAAGAACCAGGTTATCAAGAGGCTAGTTAATGGAAGGAGTGCATTTTATAGAACCTTTCTTAACAATAGGAGATAAAGACCCGTCTGCTCTGTTGACTTTATCTTGGATGGAACCAGAACAATAGGTGATTTTTTTTATGAGCACTAGATGCTCGAGAATCTAAAATCCACAAGTCATCATAAATACAATTGATATATTGGACAATATAACTAGTATTAAAGGATGGAGATGGTATACCTGAATGTACAAGATGAGAATAAGGAGTAGCTGTGGTGGAAGGAAACTCAAGTCTTGCCATAAGGAGCTTGAGAGTTTGTATCTCTTGGACAATCTACCGGAAGGATTGATTTCTCTTGGCAGCTTGGTATCAAGAGTTTCAGACGTTGTATTGAGGCTGTGGACAACTAAATATTTTTCCACCTCAGCTACGGGTTGGATGACCATGAAGTTCCCAGCATGTTCCTTATGTCTTAGTTTTCTACAATAATCACACTTTTTGTTATCTTGTTCTCCTCCCATTATAGAGTAACTTTTAGCTGCATTAGGTTTTATAGTTACAGTGAAGGTGTCAACAAACATCTCTAATCGGTAAGTAGAGATAATTGACAACATAACATTATGTCTACCCTTTTCCTGTTGCATATGGCTATATGCTTGTTGTATAGGATCACACCCAAGAACTAATATTCTTATCTCTTCGAATATTATTTAATATTTAGCCTTGCTAGGAAATCATACGAAGGGGAGCATTGGCGCAATGGTAAAGTTGCCGCCTTATGACTAAAAAGGTCACGGGTTCGAGTCCTGAAAACAGCCTCTTACAAAGTAGGGTAAGATTGCGTATGATAGACCCTTCTCTGGGACTCCGCATGGTGGGAGCTTCATGCACCGGGTTGCCTTTTAGAAGGGGAGTTTTGACGCAATGGTAAAGTTGCCGCCTTGTGACATAAAAGGTCACGGGTTCGAGTCTTAGAAACAACCTCTTACAAAGTAGGGTAAGGTTGCGTACAATAGACCTTTCTCTGGGATCCTGCATGGTGGAAGCTTCATGCATTAGGTTGCCCTTTTGCTAGGAAATCATACGTGCTTTTTTTTTTCCTATTAATTTATGAAACTTTGCTGCATCAGCCGCACAGAATGCTTGAAAATACTGATAGTAGTCTAGTTCTTGTCAAAATCCACTAAGTTTAGGAAAATACTATAATTATCATCACCTTATTTAGTATCATGAACCCTTTTCCTCACTTCCTATAATTAATTGCGCATCATTACCTAATTGAGAGTAAGTTCGAGCATTTTCATCCTAAATCTTCTATAATATATCTAGGAGAAGGTAACCTCATTCAAGCTGTGAGTTGCATTGAGTTGATCAACCAGGACATAATGAGAGAATTCTGACTTTTATTTGCTAAGTCCAATATTAGTAGTATATGATTTTCATTTTCCATCATTGATATAACTCCAATCCTGAATAAATAGCAAGCATGATTACAACTAGACAAGGTAGTTTGTTCCATAAGTTTTAATTGGACTGATTTGAAGAGAACGATTGCCATAAGTACCTCTATTTTGTTGTCACCATGTTCCACCATGGTAACAAAGATCCCTCTCTTTAGTCATGTCACTGAATGCTTTAATCAAGACTTATCTGCCCCAATTGCACTTCTCCAACTGCCCCGATTAAGACGCGAGAGATGAAGGAGAGGAGGCTAGAGTTAGCAGTTCTTCAATGGTTGTGATCAGAGAGACACCTAGGGTTTGGAGTGATGGCTAGAGTTTGGAGAGACGATTAGGGTTTACTCTAATATCATGTAGAATTCGGCATAAATGATTTTGTGAATGAAAATAGAGCATTCTATTCCTATTCCAATTAAGTCTTTTTTATAATAAGCTTGAAAAATGAATAAATACAGAAATATCCCTACTAGACAACTAAATAGGAAATAATAGCTACACGTGCAGCCCTGCCAACAACTTTCCTTCATTGCCTAATAGATCTAGCAACTAGATTCTAGCATGAGATGCATCTCTCTGAATTCGAGAGGAGACCACCATTCAAAGAGGAATGTTTATAGGCTTTGCAATGAAGAACTCTTGACACCTACTTTCAAATTGCTTGAGTGTCTCAATGGGATTCTAATGTCGTCCTACATAACCAGTCATAAGTTGACATAATTGAATAAAATCGATTGCATGAGAACTTCTGTATCAGTAAGTCCTGATTCCTTGTCCTATTCAATGGGCAGTGTATCAATGAAAAGTTCTCAGCATTGGTGATATTACCTTCTCTTGAGGAGTTTTTTTTTTCTGTTGGCCAAGCTTTAGTTTGTAAGTTCCAACAAGTCTTTAGGAATTGGAACACTAATGAGATTTCTCATTACTAAAGGGTATCACTAATGGAATTATAATAAGAAACCCTAGTTTTGATACTTAGATTTCCGTTAGTATGATTTTCTTGCTGAAAGTTAGTGTTGGTGCAAATGACATTGATGGTGATTAGGAGAAAAAAGTTTTAGATTTTCTCTTTAGTTTTGATGTGTATTTGAGCCTTATAGAACTTGATGGAATGCATGGTGATGACTTGACATTACCAAGGTGGTTGGACATTTGGTGGCTTGAGGTCCATGGATATAGGTGAAGGATGATGTGGAGCATCCAAGTGACGGCAGGACAAGAAACATTTGAGAGGAGCCAAGGGAAGCGAACTTTAAAGGTAAAGGTGTGAAGGATAGCACAAAGAGAAACCCTGGGATTGAATGCATCCGAAGGACTGGGACTGAATGCATCCGAAGGACGTGAGTCTAAAAGAAGATGATTTCAAGGCTAAGGTAAAATTCTATGTGAGTTGGGTGTTGAGAGAATGTATCTGTCGACTAATATAAAATATCAGTACATATTAGTTGACTGAAGGTTAAGTTGTGTACAGTTGATTGAAGGTTGAGTTGTGTATTAAGTGATCCGTCGATTGGTAAAACTTCAAATGAAAAAGATTTGAGGTTAAGGCTGGTTTGTAGTAATTCTACTTGATATATATTGATTATTAGTTGATTGGTAGACTTCGGGCACCGATGCGTCAGCGGTAAAGCCTGTGCGGTGGAAAGGGATAAGATTTGCGGCCTTGGGAAAGAGCGAGAAGCCGACGGTCCAGATCTACTCCCGCTCTTTTTGCAATTTGCATCGGACGACCCTTCACACCCCTCAGCACGGTATAATAGGCGTCAGCCACTCATTTTTACCTCTCCGCTTCTTGCTCCTCACTTTCCGCAGCTTCTTAGTCCGATCTCCGCCGCTCGATCTTGCGAGTCTTGACGACCGGCTCCGTCCAACCAACCTGTTCGCTAGGTATTCTTCTCTTCGCTTGAATCTCCTCCTTTAACTCCCGAGTCCGACTAGATGGATGGACCGTCCACCGCACCCAGGCCGTGGTACACCACCGCCCGTTCAACTCTGTCTCTGGGTGCTTTGGAGACGCTTCGTATGGATTATCAGGTCCCGGAAAATCACGTTTTTGCTCTTCCCTCTCGTGATGACCGGCCTAACCGAGCCCCAGTAAACTACTTTACTATCTTCAAGGACCACTTTCTGGTCGACCTGCGATTTCCTTTGTATCCTTTTATTGTGGAGATCTGTAGGTACTTCCAAGTGTCCCTTTCCCAGCTAGCCCCGAACTTGATCCGGATCTTGTGTGGCACAGTAATCATTTTCGAGTCCTTCCGAGTCCCCCTCACTCCTCGAGTCTTCCATCTCTTCTTCTACCTCAAAATGCAAGAACCGGGTTGTTTCTTTTTCCAAGCCAGGGTTAAAACGACCTTTCTGGATAAAGTTCCCTCCTCTAACAAGGGGTGGAAATCCCACTTCTTTTACATAAGCACCACCCCAACCGCGTCCTGGCCAACGAACTGGTTGGAAGAGTTGCCGAATCACCCTGCCGCTCCCAAGAAATATCGTGCCGACCCTAGCTTTCAGCTGGCCTTCTCCAAGATCGGGGGACTTCGTTTCCATGCTGGTAAACTGCTAAGCGAGGCTGTGCTCTATGTCTGCCGGCTGAGTCAAATTCCGGCGGAGCTACCCGACACCTATGGTAAATTCCCCCTTTTGCTTTAGGGTCTTTTAATGCTAACTAAAACTCATTCTGACTTGCAGCCCAGGCTTTGATGGACGCCCTCATCGACGACCAGTTAGCCTTGGAAGAAGAAGCCTTGAATGCCCGAGCGGCCGAACTATTGGCAAGTCGGGGTGTACCACCCGTGAACGTGGTGCCTGCTCCCGAGTAACCATGCGAGGCGGAGAGTGACTCCGAGTTAGAAATATTAGCCCAGAACATTGATCCTGTCGACAAGCGAAGACCGGTTCTCACTCGGATGACTCGGTCTGACCAAGACGACCCGGTCTGTTGTAACACGGGGGGTCGGACTCGGCTCGAATAGGGGTCAGGCTCAAGTCACTCGGCTCGGACCAAAGTAGGGCGCTCAAAGGTGAGTTGAGGTTGCAAAATGGCAGCAAAATCCTTTTTCTGGGACTCAAATGGGGTTTATATGGGGGGGAAAAGCCCTCCATCATGTGGGACGTCACATCTCATTAAGAGTCAGTCAGTGGTCAGACTGAGCTATTGGATATTTCAGCCATGGGGTGAGACTGACACAGCCGCCTGTCAATCTGTAAATCTGTCCCTTCTGACCTTAATTAATGCTTGGTGGCTGTGTCAGGTAATGATTATGTCAGAGGTCTTTTCCCCTTAATGAAGGGTCCTGCCAGATCCTTATTGCAGACATGGCTCTTTTAGCACTGGGTCTTGCCAGGTCGGGCCGTGGGATTATTTACCCACCTTAGCTTTTGGGGATGGCGTTAAGGTATCCGATCTCGAGTATTCTACCTCGAGGACTCGACCTTGGGTGCCCTGTCTTGGGGTGCGACCCCAAGTGTTCGACCTCGAGTGTCTGGGCTGAGGTGTGCGTCCACAAGCGTCCTACCTCGAGAGCCCAAACCGGAGTGCCCGACCTCCCGGCGCCCGACCTCTAATGCTTGGCCCATGATACTGAGCTCTAGCGCCCCACCTCTTGGGGTCCGAGCTCTAACACCCAGCCCGAGGTTAGTGAACTTCAGTTCCCGACCTCTCGGTGCCGAGGTCTAGTACCCGACCTCTCGGTGTCCGAGCTCTGGCACCCGACCTCTCGGTGTCCGAGCTCTGGCACCCGACCTCTCGGTGTCCGAGCTCTAGCACCCGACCTCTCGGTCTTCTGGCTAAGCCTTCGACCTGGTCCGTGGCATCGGGGGTGAACGGGCCTGATTTTCCCTGACCTGGATCATACCGGGTTAACTCCGACCGGGCCCTCAACTTTCCTACCGAAACAGATAGCCCGGATCACTCTCGTTCCTTATTCTGTCCATTCTCGTATGTCCGCACATCCACCTTTACATCTTCATCTCTCTAAATTTCATCTTTTGCTCATATGCCCGAGTCATAGCCAAAC
Source organism: Boesenbergia rotunda (assembly GCA_024364735.1). Classification (NCBI taxonomy): domain Eukaryota; kingdom Viridiplantae; phylum Streptophyta; class Magnoliopsida; order Zingiberales; family Zingiberaceae; genus Boesenbergia; species Boesenbergia rotunda. The sequence continues at coordinate 648,525 of JAGFNQ010000566.1, read as the reverse complement.
ATTCAACACCATATAACATAGTAGGTCTAACTGCCGTTTTATAGAACTTTCCTTTATGTTTTAGAGGTACTTTACGATCACATAAAACACTCGACGCTAACCTTCATTTCAACCATCCTGCTTGTATTCTATGTAAAACATCTCTCTCAATTCCTCCATCACTTTGCAAAAATGATCCTAAATACTTAAAGCTTTCAATTTTAGACAGCTCGTCATCTTCTATCTTAACAATTGTCTATTACATTTAATATTGCTAAACTTAAATTCTATATATTCTGTCTTTACTCTACTAAGCCTAAAACATTTCACTTCTAGTGTTTCCCGCCAAAGATTCTAGTTTAGCATTTACTCCACGTGTCTCATATATCAAAACAATATCATCTGCAGACAACATCAACATGCACCATGGTACTGTATCTTGAATGTGTCCAGTGAGTTCATCCATGATTAGTGTAAAAAGATAGGGACTTAGAGTTGATCGTTGATATAACCCTATCCTTATTGAAAATATTTCAGTTAATCCGCATAACGTCTTCACTCTGGTTATTACATCTTCGTACATATCCTTAATTAGTTCAATATATGTTATGCTAACGTCTCTCTCTTTTAGAATTCTTCATGTAATTTCTTTTGGGGCCTTATCATATGTTTTTTCTAAATCAATAAATACCATGTGTAGATTTTTTTTTGATCCCGATACTTTTCAATTTATTGTCGAAGATGTATAGTTTCTATTGTCGACTTTCCAGGCATGAACCCAAATTGATTTTCGATTACCATGGTCTCATTCCTTAATCTTTTTTCGATTACTCTTTCCCAAAGTTTCATGGTATGTCTCATGACTCATTAGTTTAATACTCCTATAGTTTGCATAATTTTTTACGTCATCTTTGTTCTTATATAAGGGGACTAGAGTACTTATCCTCCATTGATTAAGCATTTTTTTTTCAATATCATATTAAATAATTTTGTAAGCCATTTAATACCTTGATTCCCTAAGCACTTTCAGACCTCTCTTGGGATATAATCTGGTCCCACGACTTTTCCATTTTGCATCCCTTTCAAAGTTTATTCTACTTCTGAAGTTTAAATTCTACGATGAAAATTAAAATTTCTATACTCATTTGAATTACTTAAATTGCTTAACTTATGTTGGTCCTCTAAACCTCCATTAAAATGTTGATGAAAGTAAATCCTCTACTGCTTTTTTATTTCGCTATCATTTACTAGTACTCTATTGCATTCATCTTTAATACATCTTATTTGGATAAAGTCTCTTGTTTTCCTCTTTCTCGCCTTAGCTATTTTATAAATGTCTCTTTTCCCGTCTTTTGTATCCAAGTTTTGATTTAATCATTCAAAAGTTTTATTTTTTTTCTTTATTCACTACTTTCTTAGTCTATTTCTTGGCTATTGTATATTTTTTTAAGTTGTTCTCGTTCTTACAAATATATAATTCCTTATAAGCTATTCGTTTTTCCTTCACTTTCTCTTGTACGTTGTCATTCCACCACCAAGATTCTTTACTTGGTGGTGCATGCCCCTTTGACTCACCAAGTATACCCTAGCTATTATTTTTAACTTTGATATCAACTTATCCCATGTCGTGTTAGAGTCATGTATATTTCATCTAATACTTGTATTTCTACCTTCTCATTCAATATGTTTTGTTTCCATCCTTCAACTTCCATTACTTAATTCTAGGAGTCGTGTATATTTTTCTTCTATTTATATTATGATTAAGGCGTATATATAACACTATTAATTTATGTTAGGTAGCTAAGCTTTCTCTAGGGATGACCTTACAATCATTACAAATCTTCCTTTCTCTCTTCCTAACCATAAAAAAGTCAATTTGCAATTTATTATTTCCATTTTTGAATATGACCAAGTGTTCTTCTTTTTTCTTAAAAAATATATTAACTAGTATAAGGTCATATGCTATCGCAAAATTCAATATAGTTTTTCTTTCTTCATTTCTTGTTCCAAACTTATGGAGCCTATTTAGATCGTCTCCTATTAAAATCATTTCATTCGGCGGAATATTTTATAATACCTCATCTAAATCGTCCCAAAATCTTGATTTGGTTTCATCTAATCCTACTTGAGGTGCATATATGCTAATTACGTTCACAGCTTCTTTCGCTACTACTATCTTGAGAGCTATAATTCTATCCCCCTTTCTAACTACTCCAATAACTTTATTTTTTAAAGAACTATCTATAAAAATACTCACTCCATTTTTATTTTACTCTTTCCTATGTACCATAACTTAAACTCGAGTTCTCTATTATTTTTGCCTTCTCGCCTACCCATTTTGTCTCTTGCACACACACAATACTAATTTTTCTTCTAATCATTGCATCTACTACCTCCATTGTTTTATCAGTGAGAGTTCCTAATCTCAAACTATTATTTTTTTATAATGTTTATTCTTATCCACCTATGGTGTGAGAACTCTTGCCTATTTAACACTACACCCAAGTTCTCAGGAGATGTAGGGGTCCTTGCTGAACGTTACAGTCGGACCTTCAACGCGAACCGTTGCATATTTATCACTACACCCGAGTTTTGGAGATGTAGTGGTCTTTGTTGAGACGTTACAGTCGGACCTTACAACACGTTCCTTTCCGGAAATATCCTAGCATTAGCATAATAGTTTAATGGATCCATTCATTGAGTATTTACCATAGTTTTTTACGTTGGCTGACAACCTAATATAACTCTTCTCCTTTATCCGGGTTTGGGACTGACCATGACTAGATCATCACAGCCAGAGTTATTTGGTAAACTTAATTGATTGATACAATTTATTAGGGCTCACCGGTCAGTGAACAAAATATTTTATGGACCAGTTGATTGGTTGAAAATTCCAATCGACTATTGCTATGCAACATGGCTAGTGCCATTGATAAAGTGATCGAGGTCGGGTTTGCCAACGACAGTAGTGGAATAGTCCGTTCTTGGAGATTTTTAGTCGACTGTTGGGTATCGAACAACAACCGTCAACAATTGAATCAGAAGCTATTCAAAGAGATTAAAAACTAATGCTCCCAACATACTTACACGCAATTGAGTTCTTAGTTCGTTGTAATTTTCTTTTTATTCTTCCTTCTGCTTCATTGTAAACATTCAACAAGTTTTAAGAGGTTTTCTCCGTCTCTAAAAGTCAACACGAAGGAGAAAAGTTTAGTGGCTGTCTCAGAGGTGATCCACCTAAAGGATCAATAGGCCATGTAGTAGAAGCTGAGATTGCCGAACCATATTGAATTTGTGTGTTTGATTTGCTTGCTATTTCTTTCATTTTCCATTGCATTTTTATTTAAACTAATTGAGCTAACATTCATATGAGCGTTGTGAAGTTTCATAATTAGGATGTTTGCTATTCACCCTTCCCTTAGGTAGTCTGTCTGATCCCTAACAGTTAGTTTATAGTTAGTATGTCCTTAAAGTTATCAAAAGATGCATCACACAAAATAATGTTGACGTTGAATTTTGCTGCTTTGTATTCATAGATAAATGTTCTTCTACTTCTTTTATTCATTTAATATTATCAAATTAACCATTTTTAACTACGAATTCTAGGATATAAAGGACACACAATGGCTTGCAAACAGTAAAGGAACACAATTCCTAGGTGTAGTAACATAATCAATGCATGAAAATGTTTCACTGGCTGGCTAGTTGTTGTTGTCAGTCCATTGTTGAGCTTGCAGCCAGTCAACGAGGTGTTTGTCTATCTGAAAAGCCTTGGTGAGCACATCATCGGAGACGGGTGGTGTCGATCCGAACACAGCTTTGGCGATGGTAATGACCCCTGGGGTTTGACTGCTGAGACCAGCGAGCGCAATCGCATTGCACTTGCCTGTGTTGAGTTGGAAGTGGATGAGTCCTTGGGGGAATACAAAGACGTCACCCTTCTTCAAATTCTTGGTGAAGAGGCGGTTGGTTTGGCCAATATTGGAAGTCACAAAGCCCACATAGAGCTCTCCTTCTAGCACGACGAGGATCTCAGTGGCGCGAGGGTGGGTGTGAGGAGGGTTGAGCCCATTTGGTGCATAGTCAATGCGAACAAGGAGATGCCAAGGGTGTTCAGCCCGGGGATCTTATTCACGTTGACGGCGGTGACGTTGGAGCCGACATCATTGACGGTGTTGCCAGGCTTGTCGAGTCCAGAAGTGTTGAAGTCATCAGCTGTGACGTCGTTCATGTTCTTGCATACAGCGCCGTTGACGAACACTGCAAGAAGGTATGATTGGTAAACATATGCATGTGTTCTGGAAATGAAAGCACTTGCTTGTTGGCGAGGAGTAAAGATATGCACCTTTGGGGTTGTCATCGGCAACGCAGAAGTCCTGGAGGGGACTAGGATCTGAAGCCAATACAGCATGAGTGGAAGCCAAGGCAAGGAGTGTGACGACGAGCAGTTTAACAGCCATGTCTCTGATTTGTATCACTGAGCTAGCTCGTTCGTCTGGTGGTGAATACAATGCATCAGTAGGTTTATATAGAGAAGAAGAGAGAATCAGGCTTGAAACATTCTTGCTCTGGTTTGATATTGTTTGGTAGCGTAAGAGAAGAGATTAAGTGCAGAAACGGGCATTGCATACTCAGTCTTCTCCTGCTCCTTAATCATCAGAGTAATTACTTGCCCAAGAAATGAATAGTTTTCAATTAATATGACCCAGTCTAATGATTTGCCCAATTAAATGTCTTCGCCTGAGACTTTGACCATCACATGGTGCTACCAAGTACATGATAGAAGACCAATTGACTCTGTCCTCCACATGCCTTAGTTGAACTTCTGAGAGATGTTTGACCTTGGTAAAGGATAGTTCTCAACTTGATAATTATTAGGATGATTACAGTTGAGGCTCTAGTTGATTGGTGGGCGTTTTTAGTCACGTAGTGAGCTAAGTCGACTTGGGAGTTGAGTTAGATTTGATGGCTTGAGTATAATGTTTCTTTTTAGCGGCTCATGAATAGAATGTTTCCCTTTGAGCTTAATGGACTGAATGAGTTTAGTCAACGAATGTTGGAATCTAGTTGTTGGTGATTCCACGAGAAAGATAGAAAGTAGTTGTTGATCTGTCATGCTTAAGTTAGAATAGTTGGATGATCTAAGGTCTATAGTGAAATAGTTGACTGATGGTGGGAGCTAGTTGACTAAAGTGATCGTTGGTACATTGAAGATCGTAGTGATAGAAAAATAGTCAATTGATAATGGATTTAATTGACTAATCAACGGCATAACATTATAAAAGATATTGAAAGTTGATAATTTTGAAGGGGGACTCAGGCATGACATCATAATAGACATGGGTTTCCTTCAGGGTGTTCGTATGGGATTACACTTTCGTTCATTGTTTGTTTCTCATATCATAAAGTATGTGACCACAACCTCTTACTCATTAGCAATCAATAGAAATACTTATGGAGAATTTAGAGCTAGAGGGCTACGGTAGAGGGATCCATTCATCTTACCTCTCTAGGATATGAGTTGAAGTACTTGTAGGAAATTATCGCTAAAAACCTTAAGTTCAGACTTAATTCCACCCAAAATGTGATCTCTTGAGAATAACACATTTGACATATGTTGATGACTTGTTGACCCTTGCATGAGGGTATACTTCATCAATGGGCACATTGACTAATTGTCTATATGATTTTGAGAAGATGAGTGGCCAAAGGGCAAACTAGAAGAAATCAAATATCTACGTGGCTGGCGTGGATAAGCAAACAAAAAGGCCCATCTTAGATATCATAGGTTCAGGAAGGATCTTTATCTTACAAGTATTTGGGAATTCCCTTGGCATTAGAAAAACTCAGAATATCATATTCCAAGTCGCTAATTGACTCTCTGATGATAATAATAATTAATTTATGGCTAAAGTAGACGCTTCTTATGCAAGTAAATACCAATTCATCACATCAATTCTTTAGGGGATAGTGTTATTGGATGTCCATTTTGTCACTGTCATATGATATCATTGATTGAATCTATAGTATATGTAGGAATTTTATATGGCCATCCAAATACTCACCGGTATTATGTGTAGAAATATGCAAATTAAAGGAGAAAGAGTGTTGGTTTTTAGAGATTTGAGGGCTTGGTATACTACAGGGACATGTAAGTTCGTCCAAGCTTTACAGGGACATGTAAGTTCGTCCAAGCTTTATGGATTTCTTTTCCTAAGTCACCAGGTAATTTATTGAAAAGTCTTTCTCCTAAAGCTGTGTTACAATAATTCTCAGATATTGCAGTTAAGGCTGAAAAATCATTGCAGAAAGGTTTAATATAATTCCAATTAAACAATTATAATTATTCTAGATCTCTCATAGCTTCTTTTTGTCGGAATATCGAGTCCAATATTAGCATCCCTAGCTACTAATAATCGATGAATAGCATAACAAAAATTGAGAATACTATTTCCTTGTGTTGCTATTCAAGCTACTTCGTCTGGAAAATGAAGTTTAAAGTCTTCCTATGATGCCCTTGCTACGTCTCCTAAATAATTTTCTCCAATTCTAATCATAGCTTCTCCGATTTCGATATATAACTCATGCTTAGCTTGATAATCCCTTTTGACAGAGTATCCATTCTTCTAAATAAGTGTCATATAATTGGGGGTCACATTCAGTTATGTTTAACAAGACTGAGTCTTGGGTGGGTGGGAGTTATAGTAATCAAATGTAAACCAATAAACAAGTAGACAGCGGAAATAAACAAACAAATATTCAATTTGACCCAGCAGAATGCTTGCAAGACAAAAATAATATAACACTTAAGATTTAATATGACAAGACTAGATCATGTAATACTTGAATTTAATAGAAAGGCTTAAATTAAAATAAAATGGATTCTTTTTTAATAAATGTATTATTAAAAAAATCTCGTTTCAAAAAGCTTCTAGAGTTGGAGAAACCCATTTTTCATAACCCAAAATTTAAGCACAATAATAAAAGAATGCACGACAACTTAAAGAGTAAGACATTATAAGCCCTATTGCCATTGATCTTTGAAGAATTACAAGCCCTATTGCCATTGATCTTTGAAGAGCACGAGCGCAACACATCAACACAAGGAGAACAAAAGCACTTTAGAAGAGAGAATGAAGGAATTGATTGCAACACAAGTGCTTTGAGTCTCCTTTTATGGAGCCTAGTCGAACGTTGAATTAACACTCTTTCAGTCGATTAGAAGCCCTTTGGTCGCCTATAGCATGCTAACATGGTTGCAAACCTTTTCCACGTCGATAATGATTTAGTGGATTTTAAATGCCTAGACTTCTTTCAGGTGCCTGGAGCATGGTCAAACGCCTATCTTGACTGTCTTCTCCGGATCGCTAATCATGCCTACCTCGATCACCTTGAAGCTATTCCTGTCGCCCAGACTATCAAGGTCGTTGACACCTCACTCCAGTTGTCTAACAGTTCTCGACGCTATTAGCCAAAACTTATCCCTAAAACCATCAAGTGGCTTCCTACGATAAAGAGTTAGTGCAAAAATATTAGTAATGAAAATACTAAGTTTTGAACAAATTCATTTCCTAAAACTTAGCTTACCTTTGTTTGACTTCTCTAGGATTTTAACCTTCCTAGATGTTTAACTCCTAACTGACCCATCTAGACTTCCATTGTCAAGGCCTCAACTCCCAATTGACCTTTTTTGATTTTCATCGTCTCGTCTCGTTTTCAATTAGGTCTTCCACTACTTGGTTTCTAATTTAGACTTCCATTGCCTAGTCCTACGAGGGCTTACGCTATCTAGTCCAACTAGGACTTTCACTGCCGAGTTTCACTAGGCCATTGCTTGGTTCCTAATAGATCTTTGCATCCTATCAAGTTACCTGCACCTGCAAACTTGACAACCTTGTTAGAATACAAACAAATCTAATTTTTAACTTAATCATATATCAAAACATAGATTCGATATGGCGATCCCAAGACCAATAGTTGTCAAAGGTGTTATGCAAGATAGAAGAAAAACAAGATTCTCTTTGGATCAAATCGATATACTACACTTACTTGAGTAGAGTATAACTTTGGTCCTGATAGGCCAAGCACACAAATTCACCTTAGATCAAGAAGCTCTTGTAGATAAGGGTTAACATACAAACCTCAGTGGTACCTTAGAGACTATTGCGTAGCTTGGGCAAGCATAGTATGAAAGAGTTATCTGCAGCCTAGTCATGCTTTTACCTTACGTATGCTGGCACATAGAAGCCTTCCCACAAGGGAGAGATTGAATTACCTTGAGGATAAGAGATGCAGCATTTGTGGCATGGAGGAGTTGATGTAGGAGCATTTGCTTTTTAGATGCATGTCCATCCATCACTGAGCTATATAAGAGGATCACGATATGGCTACACATGCACTAGGAGATGCCCACATACAAGAAGAAGCTCAGGGTCTTGAAGCATCACTACTGCGAGACTAGAAGTTTAGTGAAGGCTCGAGACCTTGCCGTATCCATCATGATCCATCATGTGATGATTGAAAGGAATAGTATCATGTTTGAGGAGGTGAGCATTGATATTGAGAGGATCTATAGGAAAATGCAAGTACATATATAAGGATCCTTGTATATCTACTTAGATTTGATATTGTGTTAGACTTGGCTAGCTATCTAGCCAACATTACGCATTTTGACTCATTTATACATATATATATTTACCTATAAAAATATAATATTAATTGTGACCTAAGTTGTCATAATACTAATGCATTCCCGATTAAGGCCACCAAACTACCATCGATTAGGGCCACCCAATTACGCATGATAACACACTAGATCGGAATCAGTTGAATTGACATTGACTATTAATTCCAAGAATATGTATAAATGAGAAGCTCTCGTCGTTGGTAATATTAGTTTTTCTTGATGAGAATTTTTGGTCGGTTAAGCTTCAAGTTTGTTTTGCAATATGAACATTGATGAGGTTTTTTTTTTATTGTTAAAGGATATCACCAATGGAAATTCATAAGTTTATCTTGGTTTTGATTAGGGATGATAATTTCCTCTGACTTGAATGGAGGATCCGATATCCGTCCCGAATGGAGGAGAGTATGGAAGGACTATCAATACCCAATATTTAACCCGAATATCTGATTAAATTATATATATATATATATATATATATAAGAAAATTTTATTTTTCTAAACTCGCTAATTATTTTTGTTGATTTTAAAAGTAAGTTATATAGATGTTTTAATCTATATTTTTAATTATATATATATATATATTTAATATAATATTTATTTAATATGTTTTTGTTGGATGATAATAGTTGAATAGAAATAAAAAAATTTATTAGTACAAAAATATCCGATCCTTTAATGGGTATAAGTATGAGGATGGATATTTGATATCCGATGGGTATGAATACGAAGGATATAAAATCCTATCTAAATTCGACTCATTGTCATCCCTAGTTTTGATACTTAGATCCCAATAGTGTTTGTTGAAGCCCTTCCGGTCACTCGCGTCGATAATGATTCAACAGACTTCGATCGCCTGGTCTCCTTTCGGATGCCTGGAGCGTGGTCAAACGTCTATTTTGACTATCTTCTCTGGATAGTTGGTCACGCCTGCCTACGTCAGTCACTTGTAAGCTGCTCCAATCGCCCAGATCACCGAGGTCGCCGACACCTCGCTAGCTCTAACGATTGGCATGCTAACATACTAGATGAAACCCAATTTGATTGACATTGACTAATATTCCAACAAAATGTGTAAACAAGAAGCTATTGTCATTTGTGATATATATATATATATATATATATATATTAGTTTTTGTTGATGAGAATTTATGTTCGGTTCTAGTTTGTAAGCTCAAATGAGTCTTTGAGCAGCATGAACATTGATGAGATTTTCTTATTGTTAAAGGAAATGGGCAATGGAAATTCAAAAGTTTATTGATACTTAGATTCCCAATAGTACGTGTTTGTTGAATTAATAAGGCCTATGTGAGATAGGTCGAATAAAAAAATTATGATTTTTTTTTTGTTGAAAGATAGTATTTGTAAATTGTAGCATAAATGATAGTTGTTAGCATTCATAGATAAATTAATAATAATGTTTTTTTTCCTTCTTTTATTAATTTCGTATTCTCAAATAGTAAAGCAACAGTAGAATTACAACAACGAATGCAATTAATTAATATTAATTACGAGCGAGTGAGGGTGAGGGTTTGTTGAGAAATTAAGTGAAAGTTGCTAGCTAGTTGTTGTTGTCCGTCCATTGTTGAGCTTGGAGCCAGTCAACGAGGTGTTTGTCCACCTGAAAAGCCTTGGCGAGCACATCATCGGAAATGGGCGGCGTTGATCCGAACACAGCCTTGGCGATGGTAACGACGCCCGGGTTTTGACTGCTGAGACCGGCGAGCGCAACCGCATTGCATTTGCCGGTGTTGAGTTGGAAGTGGATGAGGCCTTGGGGGAAGACAAAGACGTCACCCTTCTTCAAATTCTTAGTGAAGAGGCGGTTGGTTTGGCCGATGTTGGAGGTCACAAAGCCGACGTAGAGCTCTCCTTCAAGCACGACGAGGATCTCAGTGGCGCGAGGGTGGGTGTGAGGAGGGTTGAGCCCATTAGGCGCGAAGTCTATGCGAGCCAAGGAGATACCGAGGGTGTTCAGCCCGGGGATCTTATTCACGTTGACGGCGGTGACATTGGAGCGGACATTATTGACGGTGTTGCCGGGCTTGTCGAGGCCAGAAGTGTAGAAGTCGTCGGCTGTGACGTCGTTCATGTTCTTGCATACGAAGCCGTTGACGAACACTGGAAAAAGGTAAAGGTCTGATCGGTAAACATATGCATATATGCATGGGTACTGGAAATGAAAGCGCTTAGCTTAGGTTGCTATATATGCAACGTACGTACCTTTGGAGTAATCATCTTTCACGCAGAAGTCCTGAAGGGACTAGGATCTGAAGCCAATACAGCGAGAGCGGAAGCCAAGGCGAGGAGTCCGACGAGGAGCAGTTTAACAGCTGCCATGTCGATCGGATCGTCTTTGATTAATTAATTAATTGTGTAGCAAGCAAGCAATTCTGGTGGTGAATGCAATGCATGCATGAATAGGTTTATATATATAGAGAAGAAATAGGCTTGAAACATTCTTCATTTCATTTGGTACCGTGCGTGCGTGAGAAGAGAGATCACGAAATGGTAAAAGCGCGCATGACATGCTCGGTCTTCACCTGCTCCTTAATAATCAGATCGTAACTACTTGGTCTTATCTTATTAATTACTTGACCAATTAAAAATTTTCGCCTGAGACTTTGACCATGTTGCTACCAAATACAAGACAAGACGTATTGCACAAAGCTAATTGACTTAGTCCTCCGCGTCTTTTATATTAATTAATTAGCTAGTTTCCTTGGCCAACATAGAAGCTAGCAAATTAGAATGGGCAACACAAAGCCTTTATCGTATTAATTATTTGATTGGCTTGTACTTTACTAATCCACGTGCCTATTAATGTTCATCTTTGAACCATACAATATTTATAACAAGTCAAGGCAAGATTTTTTCAAACCTTCTCTTCTCCCCTAGCTATGTATATATATATCCCTTTCCTCTAAGCAAATTATTTTCATAGCCATCGCAACTGCAGTTTCTACTCTTTTATTATTTTCAACTTAATTAATCTCCTTGCTCTCCTAAGCAAATTATTTAGCTAAGATGACAGCTAAAATTCTTCTGATTATTGCTGCTCTCCTTGCTTTGGCTACCTCTCGTGTGGTATCCGCATCTGATCCTAGTCCACTTCAAGACTTTTGCGTCGCCGATAACAGCTCCAAAGGTTTAATTTATTTTAACTTCTTCTCCCTTAGCTTGATAATTAACTTAATTTAGTTGACAATCTTTCCATCGAGCGGCTTGTCTAAATTTTATTCGTCGGTTCCTTGATTAACAGTGCTTGTCAATGGATTCGTTTGCAAAAGCATGGATGACGTGAAAGCCGAAGACTTCTTCACGTATGGCCTCAACAAGCCCGGCAACACCATCAACAAGCTAGGCTCCAACGTCCGTGCAGTCAATGTGAACACAATTCCTGGTCTCAACACCCTCGGCATCTCCATGGCTCGCATCGACTTTGCCCCTCGCGGCATCAACCCACCCCACACTCACCCTCGCGCCACTGAGATCCTCACCGTGCTAGAAGGAGAGCTCTATGTTGGCTTTGTGACATCCAATATCGGCCAAACCAACCGCCTTTTCACCAAGATTCTGAAGAAGGGTGATGTGTTTGTGTTCCCTCAAGGCCTTGTCCACTTCCAATCCAACCGTGGACATACAAGAGCTGTTGCAATCGCTGCTCTAAGTAGCCAAAACCCCGGTACCATAACCATTGCAAATGCAGTTTTTGGCTCAAAACCTTCCATATCTGATGAAGTTCTCGCTAAGGCATTCCAAGTAGATCAAAAGACCGTTGATCGACTTCAAGCTCAGTTCTGGATGGATAACAATAATTAGATAGGAGACGTGTGTGCGTTTTATTGTTTTATCAATATCGTTAATATGCATAGGTTATTATAACCAACAAAATAGACTTGCTTAATAAAGTAATTTGTCATGTAATCATTTATTTTATTTGAATAATAATGATGATGATAAGAGATTTTATTTGAATAATTATAATATGAGACTTTGTTTGAAATCAAGGTTTAATCCTCTAAGAAAGACAAAAGTGTCAAATTTAATTATCGTATTTGTACCTTTTAAATTACAATTTAAGTTGCAATTATATGTTTGAACATGATTTAATCAATCAATGTAAATGTTTATATTGTATATCCAACGTACCTTATTTATTCAGCATTCCTAGCTTTTTTGACTTGCCTAGTTCGATTGAGATTTGCATAGACAATTTATCCTTATGGTCGGTGAAAAATTTCCATATAACCGCATCAGTCGCCCTCAAAATTATTTGTTTCGAATAACTAAATATCTTGTGTCAACTAAAAAATAAATTATAAATATCTTAATTATAAATTCTAAAATATTATGGACTTTGTTTGTAAACGTGCCAAAATGAAAGAAAAACATACACACGTACCCAATTTTTTTTTTTTATATGAATAAGCCCTTCATTGTTTTTTTGCACTAGACCCTTCAAAGTGTAGGGTCGGCCCTGCTTAACTCAATTGACTTTCTTGAATCATCTTGCACACATGTAGTCAATCGAACATGGCACGAATAGTCTTTTTGAGCCACCTAGCACAATGACAATTCCGTTTAGCTTGCTCGACATACCTAACTTGATTTGTAAAAAAGACATAATTGGGACAATTGTACATTCGTATACTAAGTGATCAGATTCGAACTTCGATTTTGATATTTGAATAAAGAGTTTAAGTTAGGCCTCATATATGTGTTTCATATGCGATTGAAGTTGAGTAAAAACTTGGCAGGACACATGTTAAGCTCATAGAGTTTGTGACTTGATGAGGTCAAGTGTTGATGATGGCTTGGCTTGATAAAGGCTACACGTTCAATGACTTGGAAGTGCAATGTAGTTTGAAAAAGATTGCATAAGGTGTCTAAGGGACCGCAGAATAAGAAAAACATTGAGATAGTGTTGGACTAATTTATAGAGCTTGAGTTGGTACAATCATGTTGGTTGACTTAGTGGCTTGAGGTTCCTTGGCGATCGAACAAGGATAGTATTAGAAATTCGAAGAATTGAAGGATAGGAGCATCGAGGCATAGTGTTGGTGGTAGCTACTTTTAGTTTTGTGGCCAACGAACCATAATATAATTAGGTATTTAATTAAAGGTTTAATATATAATTTATGATTTATATAATGTTTATCTGATAAGGTTGATCAATTTGAAAAGGTGCCTACACATGATAGAACATCTAGTTATCTGAAAGAAGTTATCAGAATCGGTCATCTCTCTCCATATAGTAGTGGAATATAGAATTCATTATCCATCGATCAAGAAAAATAACTATGAATTATGAAAAAGCAAGAGAGAGAAATCATTTCTTCATTCTTCTACAAAGAGAAATTTATAGCTACTCGAGATTAGTAGCTTAATTTTATCAGATATGAATAGGGGTGCGATTAACATGATGCTATAAGATCCATGCCTAAATTCATCGAGTTTTGTTATGAATTTTATAAAGCCTACATGTGGTATAAGTTGATGGTTTAAGAACTCATGATTTTTCATTCGTTTATGTTATAATTCATGAACCCTAAATTTCAATTAAGGTTCTGTTCCGTTGTCATGGGGATAGCCTTTTGCCTTCACATATATATATATATATATATATATATATTGGCCAAAGTGTACGGCTCACCAGAATTTCTATTTTCGTTAACTCAGTAGTACTGATGATGTATGATCATGTTTTCTCTGTACAAGTATTACATTCTAAATTGTGACTTTTTGAAACTAATGATGATGTCATAATATATTATGCCTTTGTTATATAAGTTGAATTCATTTTATGTTAGTTTGTTAATCACTAAAGTGATCTTTCCATAAAGTTAATAAATTTTAAATTATATAATCAAACTTTATTACCTATAAGTATGTGATGCTTGGAAATGATTTATAGTTTTAGGTAATTAAAATTCGTAACTACAAGACATTTAAAGATCACCCAAAGGTTAATCAGTTGCTCTTACAGTTTATGAATATAAAATGTGGTAATTAACATATTATGTTAGATATTTTGTATATCCAAAGATAACAAAATAATTTTGCTTAAATATTTCGATTACCAAATTATAGTGAATCATTAAGCATCGTAATGTTTATATACTGTTGGATCATCCAAAGGCGAACATCAGTACACACTAATATATATTGGTGTGTTGAATCTGTAATTAACAAGTGATTATTATATTTATTTTTTGCAGTGCCTATTCCTATTGCACATTAATCACATGCTTTGTCTATTTTCATGTTTCATGGTCTCAACTTCCCTAATTGGTGTGAACAAATTTAATTTCATCTTGGTGTTTTGGGTCTTGATTTGTCATTTCAGGTTGACAAACCTACTGCTATTACTAAAACTAGCAGTGATGATGAAAAGAGCATTATGATGCTTGGAAAAAATTGAAAAGACTAAGCCTAATGTTTATTGGAGAGTGTTCCCAAACTGTCGATAAGTCTCTTGCTGGGACGTTAATGGCTACTTTAACTACCATGAAGTTTGATGGTTCACATAGCAACAGTATGTTATTGGAATGATGAACATTGCAGTAAGATTTAAGTCCTTGGGAATGAATGTGGATGAGAATTTCTTTGTTCAGTTTATCATAAACTCATTACTGACTGAGTATGATCCATTCCTAATGAACAATAATACCATGAAAGACAAATGGAATGTGAATGAACTTCACAATATGGTAGTTCAAGAGGAAACAAGATAGAAGAATCAAGAAACTCTTTCTATTCATCTCATGACCAACCAAATTGCTGGAAAGAAAACTAGAAGAAAGGAAACTGGAAGAAAGAATGTAAATGGCAAACAAAGACTACATAAAGTGAATGAGTCAGCTGCCCAAGTCAAAGAAAAGGAACATAACAATCTTAAGTGTCATTTTTGTGAAAAAAACAAGGACATTTTTAGAAAGATTGCCTGAAACATAAGGCATAGTTTGAAAAGAAAGGTATGTTTCATGCTTTTGTATTGAATCAAATTTAGTTGAAGTTCCTAATAATACATGGTTGCTTGATTCTAACTGTACTACTCATGCTTCAAATTTTATACAGGGATTCCTTGTGACTCGAATCACAATTCTAAATGAAAAATATATTTATATAAGAAATCGAGTCAAAGTTCTAGTTGAAGCCATTGGAACTTATTGTTTAATTCTAGATACATTGTTTAATTCTAGATACTGTGCGTCATTTAGATTTGTTAGAAACTCTTTATGTGCCTCTTGTTTCTTGTAATTTAGTTTCCTTGTCAATACTTGATTCTGTTGGATATTATTTTAAATTTGGAAATAATTATTTCAGTTAATTCAAAAAAAAATGAAATGGTTTTGGTGTTCTTAATTATGGTATTTACAAATTTAGGCTTGATAACCTCTTTGTTGAGACTCTTTTAACCTTGGATCATAATGTTAGAACTAAACATGGTTTAGTAAATGAAAGGTCTGCTAGCTTGTGGCATATACGTTGTGGAATATCTCCAAAGAATGATTAAAAATATTTATAGGGAATGAAATCCTATCATATTTAAATTTTACTGATCTTGACATTTATGTTGATTGTATTAAAGGAAAATCAACAAAACATATAAAGGAAGGAGCCACAAGAAGCACATGACTCCTTGAGATAATACACACTTATATTTGTAGGCCTTTTGATATTTCATTTATAGGAAAGGACAAATATTTCATCACCTTCATTGACGACTTTTCACATTATGATTATGTCTATCTAATACATGAAAAATCTCAGTTAGTAAATGCCTTAGTGGTATTTGTCAATGAGGTTTAGATAGAAAAGTGAAAATTATTCTATCTGATAGAGATGGTGAATATTATGAAAACTAAGATGATTCTGGACAATGTTCAGGACTATTTAATTTCTTGAGAAACATGACATTTATGCTCAATACATTATACCAGATACATCACAACAAAATGGTATAGTGCAAAAAGTGTAATCATACTTTATAAAATATGATTAGGAGTATGATGACTGACTCATCATTACCAACGTCTTTGTGGATGCATGCATCATAAACTATTACATATTATTGAACATGGTTCCTAGTAAGGCAATTCTTAAAACTCCTTTTGAACTATGAACTGGGAGGAAATCTAGTTTATGACACCTGTATGTTTGGGATTTCCAAGCAGAAATAAGAATTTACAATCCACATGAAAAGAAACTAGATTCAAGAACAATCAGTGGTTTCTTCATTGGTTATTCAGAAAAATCTAAAGGGTATAATTTTACTGTCTTAACCATAATACAAGAATTGTTTAAACTGAAAATGCTAGGTTTATTGAAAATAAAGACATTAGTGGGAGTGAAGAGCCACGTAAAGTGCATATTGAAGAAGTAATGGTGGAGTTCCTTTACCTAGGTCCTTTTCTGATATTGTTGTTCCTACAGTTGTTGAAGCGTTAAACAACTCACAAGAACAACATATAGATGATCAAACTCTTATAAATGAAATTGTTATCAATGAACCATCAATAGATGAAACACATGAAATAGTATTTAGAAGGTCTAAAAGATAAAAGTGAACAACTATTTCTAATGATTATGTGCTTTATCTTCAAGAACATGAAATTAATATAGGAATCCATGAAGATCCGGTTTCCTTTTCACAAGACATAAAGGGTACTAATCCTAATAAATGGTTAGATGCTATGAATGAAAAATTGGAATCAATGACTCATATTAAAGTTTGGGATCTTGTTGAATTACCAGAAGGTCGTAAGAAAGTTAGTAGTAAATGACTCCTTAAGACCAAATATGACTCTAATGGAAATATCAAAAGGCAGAAAGCCAGACTTATTGCCACAGGATTCACTCATAAAATTGATATTGATTACAAAGAGACATTTTCACCTATTGATGCATGCAAATGGCATGTGTTCGAAGAATATATCGAATCCACAGGGATCGATGAGTAAGTACCAACCTACAATTAAACTCAATCGTCTGGATGCAAACAGGGGTTATGAGTTTAGAACCTAGAATTCCTATGGAAGAGATAGGAAAACAGAGCAAAAGACAGAAAGATCACAAGAAGAAGGCAGAGTGTGATTGCAAGGTAAAAGAAGAGAAAATAGGGTCAGAAGGTAGAGTCTATGTTTAAGAGTGAGAAAACAATAGTAGTATTTCTGGTTTTCCCTAATGTTAGTAAGCACTTGGGACATGTTTCGACGCTTGTCTTTAATGTTGATCTGTGTAGGTAGGTTATCATAATTTATCCGGTGTAAACTTTTAGAACAATACCAGCGCACCATCACAATTTGATGCCTATTTTGGAAGATACAAAACTAGGGTTCGCGACATAGTAGGGACCTTATCACGAGATCCCAAGGGCACACGTGGAGAGGACTCCAAGGACAAGAGCCGAGGGAAGAGGACTCCAAGGGCAAGCTGGGAAGTGGACTTCAAAGGGCACACGTGAAGGGTGGCATGAAGGCAAGCCGAGGACTTGCGTACGCACCCGAGGGATGAGAACCGGTGGAAGAGGACTTCAAGGGGCAAGCCAAGGGAGTATGCTTGAAGGCACACATGGAAGAGGGTCTTCGGAGTGAGGAGGAGTGTTTGTATAGGCTGGGCAGTCGACTGGTGATATAACAGTCGACTGCCAGCACGAACAGAAACTCACAGAAGGTAGTCGATCCTGGACTAGTCGACTGCTCTGGGAGCAGTCGACTGGTCATGACTGGTTAAGTTGGCTTAAAATTTGAACGTTGAGCTACAACGGTCGATTTTCAGTGGGACCAGTCGACTGCCCTTGGGCTAGTCGACTGGTAGGGTGTTTTCCAGCCTTGAGCTCTATTTAAAGAGGCTTGGATTTGGCTGGAAACCTCTGACGAAACAAGCTTGGTTAGGGCTTATCAGTAGTCTGTAAAGCTCAGAAGTGTGTTCAAGGTTGTGGCGAGGTTTCTCCACCCTCAAGGAGCTACGCGAGCTAGCCGGAGGGCATCTGGGGAGTGATCCACCGAAGGATCGAGGGATCATCCACCTTACGGACTGCCGTGGAGTAGGAGCATCATCTCCGAACCACGTAAATCAGGTGGTGTTAGCATTATTTAGTTGTTAATTTTGTTTTATTGTATTTCCGCTTGCGCACTAACAACGTGTAGGAAGAAAAACCGAAAATTGCTATTCACCCCCCTCCCCTCTAGCAAGCTACATCGATCTAACAGAGTGTTTTTCGATGTCCATTTTGCCACTACCATGTAGTATCATTGATTGTATCTATCATATATGCAAGAATTTTATATAGACATCCAAACACTCACCAATATCATGGGTATAAATATGCAAACAAAAGGCGGATGGGGGCGGGTCTTCAAAGGCTTGAGGGCTTGGAACAAAACATTGTTGTTGTAGGATCGTATCTATGCTGGGGGCAGTTGAATAGCGTATAATAATTTATGAGTTTATAGTAATCAAATCTAAACTAATGAATAAAGTAGTCAGCGGAAATAAACAAACAAAAATTTAATTTAACCAAGCAGAATATACATGCAAGACAAAAATAATATAACACTTAAGATCTAACATGGCAAGACCAAAAGATGTAACACTTGAACTTAATCGCAATAGTTAAATTAAAATAAAAATGGATTTTTATTTAAAAAATATATTTTTATTAATAAAAATCTCCTTTTCAAAAAATTTCTAGAGGCAGAGAAACACTTTTAACACGAATAAAAAAATTTAAGCACAATAATAAGAGTCAACGACAACTCAAAGAGTAAGAAATTACAAGTCTTAGTTGTCATTGATCTTTGAAGAGCATGAGCACAACACATCAACACAAGGAGAACAAGAGCACTTTAGAAGAGAGAACAAAAGAATTTATTACAAAACAAAGAAGAGACAACGAAGGAATTAATTACCAAAACAAATGCTTCGAGCCTTCTTTTACCGAGTCATGTCAAACGTTGGCCCGACACTCTTTCAGTCGACTAGAAGCCCTTCGATCACCCGTGTCGATGATGATTCAATGAACTTCGATCGCCTGGTCTCTTTCCGGGCTCCTAGAGCATGGTCAAACGCCTACCTCGATCATCTCCTCTGGATTGCCGGTCATGCCTACGACGGTCACTTGTAAGCTGCTGCGGTTGCCAGATCACTGAGGATGTCGACTTCTCACTCCGATCGGCATGCCAACATACTAGATAGGAGCTAGTTGGATTGACATTGACTAGATCGGAGCTAGTTGTAAGCTTCTTGTTTCCCAATTTGTTAGGAAATTTTATTTTTGTAAAATTCTCAAATAATTTAGGAAATTAAATTTTGAAAATATTTTGTGAATAATTTAGGAAATTTTCATTTTGGAAATGTTATGAATTTATTAAGGAAAAAAATTTATTTTTGAAAGGTTTTCTAATTAGTTAGTAAATTTCAATTTTGAAAAGTTTCTAAAATAATTTTAAAGAATTCCATATTTGATATATTCTGAATTAATTTAGATATTATAATTATATATTTCAAATTTAAAATTAGGGAATTGTTTCCTAATTAATTAGATTTTCTTGATTAAAGAATTATTTCCTAAATAAAATATGTAATTAAATATAGAAATTTGTTTCTTAATTTAATTAAAGAAATCTTGATGTATAAAAATTAGAATTTTAGATATATTTTATTTCCATAAATAAAATTATGATAATTGTGACTTTATTTATGTCATGCCATTTCATATATGTATGTCATGTAGATGCATCAAATGTACACATTATTTATGTCATGCTTACTATTCCAGAATGAATCGACGCGGACGGCGAGTCACCAGAGTCCAGCGCACTAGGATGATGATGAAGGGAAGCAGACCACACCCTGCGAGATTAACATGAGCGTTAATGGGAACACGTCGAAGATTTTACGGTGGAGCCCACTCCGACGCTCAAGTCAGAACTCAAGTCTCTTCCAGGAGAAAAATCGAGGAGACAAATGTGAGTTTTTAGAGCGTACCCCCCTTACCTCTGCGGCGAAACACTTTATATAGCTAGGATCATGTTCAAACGTGTCACCACGTTCTCCTCCTCACTCCGAATTTGTCGGTTACAGGATAGATTTTAGGTAATGGTCGCAACGATTATTGGGCCTTAATTGTTGCTTATAATAAATATTGACTGACTTTCTTGATCTCGCAGGAGCGACTACTTGATGTCGGGCTATGTGACGTATTGCTCTTCGGGCTCAGCTCTCCCGAACAATTCTCGGGGTATCCCCTCTAGGGACAGCCATAAGGGTTTGCCCTGATGAGCTCAAAGACCTAATCTCCCAAGGGGGTCTTGAGATCGGGGCTCGACTTCCTGAGGGAATCTCGGACGTAGGCCCTCCGAGTTGGTCTCGGGCATAGGTCATCCCGAGTTGGGCTCGGAGGTTTGACTTCCCGAAGGGATCTCGGTCGTAGGCCCTCCCAAGTTGGTCTCGAATGTAGGCCATCCCGAGTTGGGCTCGGGGGCTCGACTTACCAAGGGGATCTCGGGCGTAGGCCATCCCGAGTTGGGCTCGGGGGTTCGACTTCCCGAGGGGATCTCGGTCGTAGGCCATCCTGAGTTGGTGTTGGGCGTAGGCCATCCTGTGTTGGGCTCAGGGGCTCGACTTCCCGAGGGGATCTCGGTCGTAGGCCCTCCCAAGTTGGTCTCGGGCGTAGGCCATCCTGAGTTGGGCTTGGGGGCTTGATTCCCAAGGGGATCTCGCTCATAGGCCCTCCCCAGTTGGCCTTGGGTGTAGGACATCCCGAGTTGGGCTCAGGGCTCGACTTCTATCTTTAAGTACATTGGACCTAGACACGTAGCTTCCTTGTGCCACGTGTCACCCTGGGGTGCTCATCCCTATCTCAAGTCTCTCCCTTCGAGTCTAATCGAAGGAAGTGTGGCTGACTGATTAGACTAATGATGTGACGGGGAAGGGGAAACTATGCATCTAGTGGCCCATTTTTCCATAATTTCCCTGTTGGCGGCCTTGTTGAGCCCAAGGAATCGCAACATTTGACTCTGGGCCTGAGACAATCTTTTGAATGGAACGAAAAGACCCCGCAAGTTTCAAAGTGGGGTAATGATAGCTGTCAATCAACAATTAAAAGCGCATGTGGTCCTTTAATGGCGACAAAACAACCCCGCAAGCGTCGTTCCGCCATGTGTCCAGATATCTCCCTCACGATCTCCTGCTGACGCGCGCCGCAGAGTCACATCAGACAATGACTTTAAAAAGAGGCGGCTCCTCAAGATGGGCAGCCATCACCATCCACGTGCCTAGCCCCTATTGCCAGCACGAGGATGGTTTGTTCCCAAAGGAACTGCAACTAGTAGTACCTAGGGTAAGCCAATCTCCAGTAGAACCTCCACTAGGGTTTTTTACTTTTTTCTTAGGGCATGTAGAGTTAGGGTTTCGCTTCCCTATTCCGTCATTTCTCATGAGCATTTCTTCCTACTTCAGTATCGCCCTTCATCAGATGGCACCCAATGTCTTCGCTTAGATGAGTGGAGCATTTATCTTTTTCCGACTATTTGACATTCCCTTGACCCCCTGTGTTTTCCATTTCTTCTTCCTCCCGACCCAAGCGTCCAGGGGAGCTTTTGGTTTCGTAGCTTGCCCTAGTCATAGGTTTATAGAGGTCTTCCTTCCTCCCATAAGGGGTAAAAGGAATGTTTTTTCTTTATTTAACTACCTCAGCGACCCTTCAATCCCATTCGCTGGAGGGAGAGTCTGCCAGCCGTGCCGGATCTTGGTGACTTCCAGCAGGATCCGAATTACCAGCGGACTAGGAGCATCCTGGCCGGTATGGAGTTCAGCGGCCCCGACCTTGTGCAAAGTGACGAACTTATGTATTGGGCGGGGCTCAGCCCCAAGGCCACCAGCATAAGCCGCAGTCTCGGTAAGTTAATAATCTTATTGACGTTCATGAATTCTAACTGATACTTTGTGGCCTTTGTATTGCAAAGGACATCATGCTGTCCCGGGCAATGAACTGGATACTAAAGTGGCACCAGGCCAATGAACAGGCCTTGACTCCTCCTCCTACGCCCACCCCCTCGGTAGCCGACTCGCCCAAAGAGTCGGGGGAGACGGCTGTGCCACCCAACTATTCGGGAGAAATGGAGCAGCCCACTGAACAAGCGACGCCCGAGCAGCCCAAGGACCAAGGGGCCGTGTCACCCTCTAATCTCCTTGAGACGGGAGATGGTGAGAAAACCAAAGCGCCTCCAGCCAGCGCCCCCCCCCCCCCCCCCCCCCCCCCACCACTTGAATCACCCGGGAAGGGGGAAGCTGAAACGCTTGTCGAAGCGTCTGGCTCCTTGGAGGAATGTGAACAAACTCCGGCCTACCAAACTTCCCTCTATTGCTGAGGATGAAGAGGGCACGATACTCCTCTCCAAGCGTTTTCGACAGATGACCCCTCCCTCCGCAGAGCCTTCGGCCACCGCCCCCACTCCTGCCATTCCTTTAGACCCACCGACGGGCAAACAGGTGGTCTCCACAGAGCCTCATATGACGAGTGCTCGCCTGCGCCAGAAGGTCTAGGCAGAGAAGGAGGCAGCTTCCCGGGGTCAACATCCGGTGAGGCTGAGGGAGCCTACTACTGAGGGTCTGACCTCTGAGGAATTGTCCAATTCTGATGAGGATATCCCAAGCCCCTCAACATTGCCTCCAGAGGCCCCTACCATCCAACCCATTCCACACTCCAGTGACGCCATTTCCCCTAAGAACCAGGGCAAAGCGTCGAGGAGCCAAGAGGACGCAAGAGGGAGCATCTCCAGCATCCAAGCTGGACCCCTCGCTCACCTGTATGACACGCTGCTGAAGGTAAAAAAGGTTGTGTTCAATGGTATATACTTGACCTTTTTTAATTCTTATTTTTCATCCTGGCAGGCCACTCACGAATGTCTCAGTGCGGGTAGTCAACTATACTCCCGAAGGGATCCCGACGCCCTGCTCCAACGGGCAAACCAATTTGAGGCAGAAGTCCACTGTGCCCACGAAGTAGGTTTGATGCAAGCAGAGGTCAGTAGGGGTCTCCGGGTCAAGGTAGAGCACTACCTCCAATCCTTGCTGACCTCCCAAGCCTCCCTCCACGTCGCAAATTACTGGGTGGTATTCCTCGGCAAGGCAACAAAAATGCTCACTGATGAGGTGGACCACCAAGTGGAGGAGAGGAAGCGGGCCGAGGAGTGAGAGGCGAAGTTGGCCGAGGATCTCCGCCAGTTGCACGACAAATTGGATCAATCCCGGTCAAAACTACAAGTGGTAGAGGCGACCATGGACCAGCTCTCATCCGAGGTTATGAAGCTGAGGACAAATCGAGATGCAGCGGTGGATGAACTATAACAATACAATGCTGTGGAAGAGACCCGGCGAGCAAACATAGAGGTGACTTTCAAAGCAAAATTCTTTGAATCAGATGAATTTGGTGGCATCCTTGCGGGTCAAGTGTTGCGCCGTCTGAAGCAAGGTTTCAACGTGGCTATGCACCAAATTAGGCAAGTAGGAGCGCTATGGCCAGATGCCAACCTCTGTTCCCTTAGCGTTGGCCGGGTCTGGGATGTGTTACCTCCCGAAGAAAAGGAGTTGTGAATGTATTTTTGTGTATTTTGCTTTGAATGAAACATTTATGCTCCACTATCCTCGGCAATGTAGCTGCCCCTTTTTTTCACTTGTTTTTCTATCTTTCCTAAATTCATAGTGTACTTAGCTATTTGAAATGAAAGAAATTTTGCTAGATTTTTTCCTAAATCTTCTTGTCGATATCTTTCATTGGAATGCTTGTCTTTCACCACATATCTCTCTTATTATGTGGCACATTGAGAAGGCATACTCGGGATTTAATGGCATGCATCTGTATTCCGAGTTGGCGTTCTATTACATCAAGTGAAGGGCCAAGATGATATAGCCTCAAGGAGATGACTTCTACATCCAAGGCCATAGGAGAGACCGGGACAATGGAGGAGAGCCTCGAAAAAGAAGCAGTCTCCATTGCTCGGTTTAGGCCTACTCCCCTCGGGCATCCGTAGCACCGCGAGTTAGTAGGGTTTATTCAGCTCCTGGTTGGGCGTCCCAGCACCACGACTAGGCCTACTTACCTCAGGGATCCGAAGCACTGTGAGGTAGTAGGGTTTATTCAGCTCCTAGTCGGGCATCCGCAGCACCACGACCAGGCCTACTCACCCCGGGCATCCGCAGCACCGCGAGGTATTAGGGTTTATTCGGCTCCTGGTTGGGCATCCGCAGCACCACGACCAGGCCTACTCACCCCGAGCATCCGCAACACCGTGAGGTAGTAGGTTTTATTCAGCTCCTGGTCGGGCATCCGCAGCACCACGACCAGGCATACTCACCCCGAGCATCTACAGCACCACGAGGTAGTAGGGTTTATTCAGCTCCTGATCGGGCATCCGCAGCACCACGACCAGACCTACTCACCTTGAGCAATCGCAGCACCGCGAGGTAGTAGGGTTTATGTTGGGGCAATCGACCCAAGTATGATCTGGAGGATCATGGGTTTTGATGTGTGTGTTAATATGATTAAGTTAAAGTTTCATGTTGTTCTAATATGTGTATGTGAGAGTGCAGGTTTGCAGGATACACATATACTTGGCTGGAGGTCTTTAGGTATGGTGAAGGGTGGCATGGAGGCAAGCCGTGGGCTTGTGTGCGCATCTGAGGGACGATGGACAAAGCAGGAACGATGAGCCGAGGGAAGTGGACTTCGAGACGTACGTGAAGGATGACATGGAGGCAAGACGAGGGCTTGTGTGCGCATCTGAGGGACGAGGGCCAAAGTCGAAGAGGGCTTGAAGACGACAGGTCGAGGCTACTGGAGCAGGGATGATGAGCTGAGGGACGTAAACTTCGAGGCATGCGTGAAGGATGGCATGGAGGCAAGCCGAGGGCTTGTGTGCGCATCTGAGGGACGGGAGCCGAAGACGAAGAGGGCGCGAAGACAACAGATCGAGGCTGCTGGATGAAGGGTCAACCAGGTTGTGGAGTATTGAGGGCATTGTACTCGGGAACTAAGTCGTGAGGGTTCGAGTGCGGAGAGAAATTTACTCGGGAGGGGTAACCCTAGACTTAGGGATGGACCAGTCGACTGATTTAGGATCAGTCGACTGGTGGCACTGGAAACTCGAACGTTGGAGTTACAACGGTCGAATCCAAGTGGGATCAGTCGACGGGGGTTGGACCAGTCGACTGGTAGCGTCATTTCAGCCTCGAGCTCTATTTATGGGAGCTCGTTTAAGGTCATTTCTTTGTGGCAAAACTTGCTTGGGTAAAGTTTGTTAGTAGCCTATATTGCTCAGATCGTCTACAAGAGTTGTGGCGAGGTTTCTCCACCCACAAGGAGCTACGAGAGCTTGCTGGAGGTGCTCCAGGGAATCATCCACCGAAGGATTGGGATCATCCACCTTTCGAACATTCATGGAGTTGGAGTTTTATCTCTGAACCATGTAAATCGATGTGTTTCTCTCAGTTTTAGTTATAGATTATGTTTATTCCGCTTGCGCACTAACTTTGTAGGAAGAAAAATCGAAGAAAAGCTATTCACCCCCTCTAGCTTGACGGTGACGGTCCTAACAGTTTACTCAGCTCCTGGTCGTGAATCTGTAGCACCATGAACAGGTCTACTAACCCCGGCATCCGTAGCACCACGAGGTAGTAGGGTTTATTCAGCTCTTGGTCGGGCATCCGCAGCACCATGACCATGCCTACTCACACCGGGCATCAGTTGGACCGTGAGGTAGTAGGGTTTTTCAGCTCCTGGTCGGGCATCCGCAGCACCACGACTAGGCCTACTCCCCCCGGCATCGACAGCAGCGCAAGGTAGTAGGGTTTATTCAGCTCCTGGTCGGGCATCCACAGCACCACGACCAGGCCTACTCACCTCGGGCATCAGCAGCACCGTGAGGTAGTAGGGTTTATTCAGCTCCTGGTCTGGCATCCGCAACACCACGACCAGGCCTAATCACCCCGGACATCCGTAGCACCGCGAGGTAATAGGGTTTATTCAGCTACTGGTCGGGCATCTACAGCACCACTACAAGGCCTACTCATCTCGGGCATCCACAGCACCGCAAGGTAGTAGGGTTTATTCAACTCATGGTCGGGCATTCGCAGCACCACGACCAGGCATACTCACCCCGGGCATCTGCAGCACCGCGAGGTAGTAGGGTTTATTCAGCTCCTGGTCGGGCATCTGCAGCACCACGACCAGGCCTACTCACCCCAGGCATCCACAGCACCGCGAGGTAGTAGGGTTTATTCAGCTCCTAGTCGGGCATCCATAGCACCATGACCAGGCCTACTCACCTTGCGTATCCGCAACACTACGAGATAGTAGGGTTTATTCAGCTCCTGGTCGGGCATCCGCAGCACCACGACCAAGCCTACTCACCCTGGACATTCGCAGCACCACGAGATAGTAATGTTTATTCAGCTCCTGGTCGGGCATCTGCAACACCACGACCAGACCTACTCACCTCACGCATCCGCAACACCACAAGGTATTAGGGTTTATTCAGCTCTTGGTCGGGCATCCGCAGCACCACAACCAGACCTACTCACCTCGGGCATCCGCAGCACCATGAGGTCGTAGGGTTTATTCAACTCCTGGTCGGGCATCCGCAGCACCACGACTAGGCCTACTTACCTCGCGCATCCGTAACACCGCGAGATAGTATCGTTTATTCAACTCCTGGTCGGGCATCCGCAGCACCACGACTAGGCGTACTCACCTCGGGCAGTCGCAGCAC
>JAGFNQ010000566.1:574735-614125 GCA_024364735.1 Boesenbergia rotunda | reverse complement strand
ACTTATGTGCCAAAAATGAAACTGATACTAAGTGCCAAAGCTCTAACTGACAATTCAGAATTTACACTGATCAATGCAGTTGAAGACAAGGCTATAATGAAGTAATACGCAGGACTGAAGGAATTCGGAAGAAAAATTACTGATAATCAAAAACAAACCGAGGCAGAGATGAAATGCAAGAAGGCAGAAACTGTGTGCAGAAATGCAGGAATGAAATGCAGTATTTCAGAAACCGAATTGGATGCAAAACCAAACAAAGCAACTAAAATCGAGTGCTCCAAGCTAATGTTCACATAAGATTCATAAGAGCTAAAATTCACTTGATACAAATTCAGGAACTGAAGACTGAAACATTGCAAACTTAAACTGAAACTGCTTAACCGATTGGAAACTGATACGCAACTAGCTAAGACTAAATGCAGAAATGAAACTAATGCGAAGCAAGCTTAGAAATGCATTAGCACACTAAATGTTGTTTCCAATTTCAGGAATTAAGACTAGACATAAATTGAATTTGAAATAAACAGAAGAATTCAGAAACTAAGCTGAAATTGCAGAAATAGAGTTGATATGCAGAACTGAAACTGGTTTGCGGAGCAAAACTGGAATTAAATGTAAGTGTTCCCTAAACATGCAACCTAACTAATTAACTTGCAGAATTGAAACCTAATGGATGAAGGAACGATTCAATGAATTGAGCTTAACTGATTCAAATTCAGACACTGTAAATAAATTGCAGAATTCGAAACTACAGCTAATAACAGAAATGCATTAAGAAAACTAGCATCGATCCCTTCCCTTAGCTCTAGATCTTCTTGCCATCACACATGAGTGAGCCTCGAACCCCTTAGCTCCATAGATCGCTGGAAATCTTACTCTGCGAATCGACCCAACTCAAACTCTGCTCAAATCTGAAGAATCCATCTGATTTCCTCGATCTCGTTGTGTCGGGTTGTGAAGATGGCTTGGGGATGATTAGAGCACTCCAGAGGACCCTCCGGCTTGCTCAGGTGGATGAAAACGGCACACAACCAAGATCTAAGCAATATGATGACAGAGCTGATGAAACCCTCAATCAGCTCTGTTCTTGGTCGAATTGGAGCTAGAATCTTCACGGAGAGATCTTTCCAACGAGCTAGAACTTGATCTAAGATCGAAATCGATGTGGTCACGCCCTTAGATGAAGGAAATTTAAGAAAAATAGTGAAGGAAGAAACAAAGAAGCTGAGCTGCGGCGAAGACGTGACAATCTGATCAGGGAAGCAGAGACCGTTTATATAGTTTTAGAAATGAACGACCGAGATTTACTTAACTCCATCCAACGGCTAGATCTCTTCAGATTTGAATCAAACTTTCCATATCTTGATCAAGGGTCAAGATCTGCCTCTCAGTAGCTCGGATCTTCCAAATTTGCAACGGATGCGGCAGATCAACCTGATCATTGAATGGATGGTCTAGATCCTTCTAGGTTTGATCTAACGGCTAGATGATTTCTGATTTGGATGAAACCTTCAGATCTTGACCTGAGTGCTTGATTAGCCTTACCCTAGCTCGGATCGCCTCAAAAGTTCTCAGATGTCTTAGATATAACATTTTTGAATCGGACGACCCATATTAGTCGGATGCTTGATCACTCGATCTGGGTCCACTTCCGACTCAAGTTTGACCCAGCATGACCTAGGTCCATGATCCTTCCAAGCCTACAAAAGTAGATCAACAATTTAGTAGCAAAATAATTCAAATGTATCAAGATTTACAATAAAGCCCAAAATAGAATAGATTCATGAAACCTAGGCTAAATTCAATATTAAGCAAGTAAAATATGGGTCAAACAAGGATTTAAGAATCTGAAATGATCAATAAAATAATGCTTATCAGTACCCTTGACTTTTCTTGTTGATATTGTCATATTGCTATGCATGGTCTGTTATAGATAGCAGTAAGCTTATATGCTATATCTGCCTTAGTATACATGTATTTGATATCTATTGCTTATCTTTGAGGTTATCTTCCTTTTAGCTTCATACAATCTCAATAGTTGTTACGTGTATATATGTGTGCATAGAGATAGTGATATGTTCCCTCTTGCATTTTGATATTTATAGATCACTGGTTACTTTTTCAGTATACCTAGTAGATTACTTGTATCCCATGATATAGGATTCAGACCTATACCTAGCACACTGAGGTGTTAGTGAGGACTTGGTGGGTGTTATATGTATTTGGGTAATGCACCATCCTTGTATTATTGCATGCTGACGATCATCGGCTCCTATGTAGTCTGAGCCCATCGTCAGTTACATGAGGATACGCACACACATCCACTATTGCTCCGCATGATCACTATTTGGAGGGTGGTTCCGATGCGTGGTAGCAGCCAGAGATCCCTTCTCGTCCTGAGACACGAGAAGATGAGAGCTAGACTCCTCCATTGCTTGGGGTATGAGAGAGACCTCCGCCAGCATCCTGTCCACTCGGTCACTCAGGAGCAGTGATAGCAGGGTCCGTACAGTTGACATAGCTCTACCCTTTCGGACGTCCATTTATGACAGGTGGACGATGATCTGACTAGTGTCAGTGGTGACACATATCATTGCACCATGTGCATATTTTGCATCATGTATTGTTTGCTGCATTTGATTTCTGCACTTGATTGACATGCATATACTGGAGACTTGTTTACCTTGGATTATATGTTGTACTTGTTCCATAGGGATTATATTTCACAATCTGTAGGATAGATGGATTCTGGTATGTACCTTTATTTAGTGTCTTTAGCATATACCCTTGACTATTATTCATATGAGACTGTATCGGCGTAGATCCTTATCGTTATTATAACGTACTATGCATATCTGGTGGGTATTCGCTGAGTTTATGAACTCACACCGTTGCCATACTTTTTGATTTCAGGTTGATATCTACCAGGAGGGTCCGAGTCCCCAGTCCCGTGCTTGCTACTACACCTGATTTGGTTTTATGCATTAGTTTCTGTTTTTGGACTATGTTATGTTTTATTCCGTTGCATTGGATCTTTCGTGGACTTGTAGTACTTGTCTTTCTTTATGGGATTGTACTTTTGAGTCCTATGTGTAGGAAGATTTACGGTCGATATTCACACCCCTCTATCGACCGCACCGGTCCTACAATTGGTATCAGAGCCGAGCCACTCTTCACCGGACTAATCGCCGACGGAGCAACGACGCCAGGAGTTGAGGGGGAGCCCACGGGTGAATCAGGTACTTTTAATTTGAAAATGTCCATTTTTAAATTCCATGTTATATGCTTCACATGCAGGGAGAGAGGGCACTATAAAAATCAGTGCCCTACTCGTAAGACTCGATCTACACCACCGGCGGCAAAGGAGACACTAGCGCCAGGAGTCCGAAAAAACAAGGATCACGTACGATGCTTCAAATGCGAAAAGTACGGACACTACAAAAACAAGTGTCCGGCGAAGGTACGTAAGATTTATATTCCAAAAGTTTTACAAATTCCTGCAATGTCTTTTAATTTAGATATTTTCCCTGATAAGCTAGAATTACTGCATAGTCATGTAGATATTTTAAATGACAAGTTACAAAATGTGAATCTGGATAAAATATTAGAAATAAATTGTTTAATCATTAATACCAATTCAATAATTGCTAAAATTAATTCTGAACTTAAATCAGAAATAAACTCTGATAATTCTATGGATAATGATACAATTAATTCTGAATTTAAATCTGAAATAAATCCCGAATTCAAAAATCCTAAGGATAAATCTGAATTCAAAAATCCTGAGAATAATCTTGAATTCAAATTTGAAAACACTGTAGATAATTATGAGGTCAAAATTCCGTTGTATAACTCAAAATTCAAACCTGAACATCTTAAGAATAATTCTGAGGATAATAAAGATAATTCTAAGGATAATAAAGATAATTCTGAGGATAATAAGGATAGTTCTGAGGATAGTGGAGATGATATCTCTTTTGATAATAATCTAATCATTCCATTAGATAATCCTCAAAAATTAACTAGTGGTCCATTTTACTCCACCTACTTTGAGGATATTGAAAGATCTAATCTTGAGGAGGAGATAGAATTGTCTAAGATAAAGACCATGGTTAATAAAAATTACAAAGGTTCAAATAAATCAGAATTACTAGAGAAATTTGAAAAGAAAAATAAGGATAAGTCATAAAATTTTGAAACAATGAAAATGCTGAACCTAAATCCACAACTATTAATTAATTCAAATTCAAATTAATTAATTCAAATTAATTATTCAAATTCAAATTAATTAATTCAAATTAATTATTCAAATTCAAATTAATTAAATCTTAATTATTCAAATTCAAATTAATTAAATCTTAATTATTCAAATTCAAATTAATTAAATCTTAATTATTCAAATTCAAATTATATCTTAAATTCAAATTAAATCTTAATTAAATTAAATTCAAATCAAATCTTAATTAAATTAAATTCAAATTAAATCTTAATTAAATTAAATTTAAATTAAATCTAAATTAAATTAAATCTTAAATTAAAATCAAATTAAATCTTAATTAAATTAAATTCAAATTAAATCTTAATTAAAATAAATTCAAATTAAATCTTAATTAAATTAAATTCAACTTAAATCTTAATTAAATTAAATTCAAATTATATCTTAAAAAATTAAATTCAAATTAAATCTTAATTAAATTAAATTCAAATTAAATCTTAATTAAATTAAATTCAAATTAAATTCAAATTAAATCAAATAAATAAATTAAATCTAAATTATATTTAAATTAGGTCTAAATTCAATTCAAATTAAAATCTTAATTAATGTTAATTAAATCTTACTTAATTCAAATTAATTCAATTAATTAATAATTTAATCTTAATTCGAATTCAATTAATTCAACATCAATTAATTCTTAATTAATTAATCCTTAATCTCCATCTAATCGTTAAACAAGTTAAACGTGAACTAAAATAAAATTTTACCTAAACTATAACAATTAAAATTAATAACATTAAATATGTCAAAGTGGGTTGATGTATTCATGGGTTCACACGACATGTATCAAATCGGGAATTTGATACATCATTAGAAAGTTAAATAAAATGATTGGACTTGTTTGACTCATGCATAATTGTCATGCCATGCATTTGCTAATTCCTTTAAATATATGACATGTCATTCATATTTAAATTTTATACATATATTAGAATGGCTATAGGAAAAAGAATAATTGAAACTTGATCAACCTGGTATTGGGTGGCGGTGAGATGATAGTACGTTAGGGAAGCCAATTCTAATAAGATCAAGTATACTTGGTCTCTTTAGACTGGTGAAACTAGCCGAAGTTACCGATCCAAGACCCAAACTAGTTAGATCAGAATTTTTCAAAAAGAAATTTTGAAAATGAAATTTCATTAAAAGGCATTGTCAAGAAAAGGGTTGATGATCCAATACGACTACGACCAAAGAAGGCCTAGTGCCTCGCCAAGACCTGGAAGCCAATTTTTTAAATTCAAATTCAAGTTACTTCGTGTCAAATTCAAATCTAACACAAGCTTCAATTAAATCTTAGAGTTAATAATAAATTAAGAAAAATGATTCAATCATCTCACAATACACCTATAAGGCAACCATGCTTGCTATATTGATACATCTAGAATGGGTGAGATGTTAAGGGCTAATGAATTGATAAGCATGTTTCGAAATTATCTTTCAAAATTGCTAGAATATTTTTCTAAAAATATATTTTCAAAATAGTGTTTGAACATAATAATGTTTGTATGGATTTCATGCTTGTTGATTGCTAATACGGTATATGCTTTCAAAAATTATATTCTTTTGAAAATTGTTTGACTCACACAATTAGACACAAGCCTCTAAGGACAACACTAAAGTTCCTTAAGGCACTTAGATAGAGTCAAACGGTATCGGGTACAGGGGGAGTGCTTTTCATTTTTTTGAAATGATTTTCAAAAACTGCACTTTAAACATTACTATCATTTGAAAAATACTTTTCGAAAACTGTGCTTTAAATCATTATTACTTGTGTTTTCAAAAAGGATTTATGTTGAAAAAATTATATGTCCAAAAATTTGCCTGTTTCTTTGACTATGTTAAACCCTAAAGATACAGAGGAAAGATCCACTTCATGATCTTCATCGACTCCTAGGATGTGTCAAATTTAGGGGGAGTATGAGTCAAAAGAAAAATTTCAGAAAAGTTTTTTTGGTAATTATTCATTTTTTTTTGTTAAATATTTTTTTTAAATCTGAATCAAACCTTAAGACTCAGAGGAAGAGTACTTGTGGTCAACAAGCTTCCCAGGACTGAGTCAAGTTTAGGGGGAGGTCAAATTAAAATAATATTTTAATAACATGTTTTCATACCTTCAAAATCTTGCTAAAAATCTAAGTTTTTCAAAATACTATTATTCTATTTGTTAGAATTTGTGTGACTTATGAAATTATTTTTGAAACAATGTTTACTTGGGTTGGAGAATTTCCAGGATACTTAGGAAATGTCCTTGTAGTCAACAAGGTTTCCCAGGATGGTGTCAGACTGGAAAAGATAAATCAAGTCAAGTAAAATATTGGGTCTTCAAAAGTTCACACATTTTTTAAAATCCACTAGCATATATTTTCAAAAGTACTATCATAGTTTTTTTGGCAAAATTCTGTTAATATTTACTTGAGTTTAAAGAATTTCCAGGACACTTAGGAAAATGTCCTTGTGGTCAACAATGTGACGACCCACCTTCCATAACTTCTCTCTCTCTTCCTTAAGGCCGGCGCCACATTTACTTAACCTTAACTTTACCTTGTTCTTAGCCCTAGGTTACAACTACTTGAGCCCCTTCCCTTTTTCTTAGAAATATTTTTTTTTCCCAGCGACACCAGTCGACTGTCAGGAGACCAGTCGCCTGGTGTCAGCCACAGTGAGGTTCTAGGCGTTGCACCAGTCGACTGGCCTCTTGGCAGTCACCTGGTGTAAACACAGTATGGTTCTGGGCGTGGCACCAGTCGACTGGCCTCTTGGCAGTCGCCTGGTGCATCGAACAGTAGGTCCTGTTCGATAAAGCAGTCGACTGGTTCTAAACCAGTCGACTGGCACGCCTGAAAACCATCTCCATCGATCCACAAAACATATACCTTCAAGACAAACAAAGACATAACTCCACTTCTATACTCTATACTTGTTTTATGAACATTTTAGCAACTCAAAACGAATCCAATAACTTGAAATTAGAATCCTTGCGAGATTTAACAAAACTATCAAAACGTAAGCAAAACACTATAGAGTTTGTACCAAACCTAACCTCTATGCGTAGTTTAAACAAAGTCATTCATTCTACCAGTTCAAAACACCAAAACACATGTTCTACAAGACTTAGCCCAAAGATCTCTCCCACGGTTCCGCCGCCACTGAACATCAAAGCAAGTCCCTTCGCCTCCTTAACTTATGCTTTTTCTTTACCTTTATCTGCAATAGAAGGAAAATGCAACTAATAAGAAAATTGCTTAGTAAGTAAATCCTAACTCACAAATCCAAACGATAAGGGATGAACATGCTCTTTTCAAAGAATGCTTGCTTCAAAATACATGCACTTGGAAATATTTGCACATGAGAACTTTCCTACACTTATCATGCTCAATCATGATTGAATACATTTACTAGCATCAAAACACTTGCAAACTTAACATGCTCATGATTTCTTTTGAAACTTACTAATGATACATTTTCATACTTTAAAATACTAACTTCCTTGCTCTTTCTCTTTAACATGTTTATATCGTAACCATGTCAACATACATAACCAAACATGCACCTAAGGAAATTGAAACACTTACATAAACTCATATACTTCAAAATAATAATCAGCTTTCTCAGGCCTTGGCACTGTACCATGGTATCAATGTACCAATGCGCGCATCCCTAATAGGTTTCGGGGTAGCTAGCCACCGCACCCTATTAGAGCTTCTTTCTAACTTTCTGTGGGCCTCTCTTTTGGCCGGTACATGTCACTTTACAAAAGTAAAATATTTTCTTATTCATAATGCTTATACTTATCAAGCTATCTTTCTTTTTACATAAATCTTTGCACTACAAAACCTTACCTTCCTCACTTGGAGTTTTCATCGAGAACCTTGTATGCCCTTAACCCAAAACTCAATTTTGGGACTTTTCAAGAACTTGGTCTTCCATACTTAGATCACACATATAAAAATCTACTCCAATTCAAGTTCTATGATTAAAAACATGTATTCTTGAGAAACTTAAATCACACAATAAACAATATTCTCCAAGCATGCACT
The DNA here is from genome assembly GCA_024364735.1 of Boesenbergia rotunda. Taxonomy (NCBI): domain Eukaryota; kingdom Viridiplantae; phylum Streptophyta; class Magnoliopsida; order Zingiberales; family Zingiberaceae; genus Boesenbergia; species Boesenbergia rotunda. The sequence continues at coordinate 605,812 of JAGFNQ010000566.1, read as the reverse complement.
TAGATTACAAAATCAAGGTTCTACAACGAGAAAACTACATGTGAAGCTACTCCTATTGCAGGTGAGTGATTTACTTACCCTTTTCTTGAAGAAACTCACTAAGTATCTCGAAATTCCTAGTGTAGGGTTCTTTTTCTCTTCCTTTGTAAGAAAACTCCACTTCTTGGCCCTAGGGAAGAAGCCCTAGGCCCTCCACTCAAGAGGAGGAAGAAGGAGGAAGAAAACCCTTGTTTTCTCCCTGTTTTCGCAACCCCCAAGCTCTCTGTTCGTGCAGCCTCTCCAAGCCCTAATGGGGTCTTAACTCAAATTAAGTGGAAGTTTGAATACCTCTTCATGAAATGGGCTAAATCAACTATAATATTATTTTGTTTCATCCTTTTCTGTGCTAGATACCCTTGCCCAGCTGGTCACCCGAACGCCCTTAAGGCCTTGCTTGCCTTGTGGTCGCAGGATCAAATCTCACTCGACCCCTTATTTTTTTTCTTTTTATTTTTAATCCGAAAAAATGCTATAAAATTCCGAAAAATCCCTAATAATACCAGAAAATTATTGGGTGTTACAATCCTCCCTACCTTATAAAAAGTTCGTCCTCGAACATAGAACAGCTCTGGATACATTTGCCTCATGCTATCTTCTGATTACCAAGTTGCCTCTTCATACTTCTGATTCAGCCATAAGACTTTCACTAATGGTACCACATTGATCCTCAGCTTCTTATCTGCTCGATCTGTAACGCCCGCCCTTATATCTACTCTCGGGGCGGGGTCACGTACTATCATTCGTATAAATTTTTTTTTCTTAAAGTACTAATAACAAAGTACTAAGCATGCTTGTTCAAAACTAACCTATAACATGATAGGTTCAACTCATAATATAATCAAGTATATGAGTAATCCAAGTGTAACATTCATAACTAAAGAAATGTTAACATAAGCATAATATTGTAGATATGACGATCTTTATTTCCCGAGCCACCACCCCACACATCTTCAGCCCTCCTGCCTCTTCCTTTAGTTTAAGTGTCTCTTACCCTTATCTGCAGCATAAGACAACATATAAACTAGTAAGCACAAATGCTTAGTAAGATCCTGTCCTACTCGCAAAATCCATATCATAGAAAGATAAGAAAGATAAGAGAATAAATCACATTCAAGCATGGTAAGTGTTTAAGCATGTTAAACATCTAAGCATATTAACTTCATAGGAAGGTTTTTTGAAAACATATAAACATAATACTTGAACATAGCATAATCATTAGGGCCCGGCTTGCACTTCATGTTTTGCGCGCGCCCCTAAATAGGAACGAGGTAGCTAATCCCGAACCACTAGGGTTTACTAGGCCTTCTCAAAAGTCCTTCAGCCTAGTATCATAATCATTTGACTCGCTTTAAGAGTCTATAGTACAAGCCATTACAAAATAAAATAATTATCATGTTCTTTATTTTCATAAAGTATGCTCTTAGTCCCAACCTTCTAGGGAAGCATTCTTTAGGCCCTGAGCCTTCTTCATTCATGCCCTACAGGGCTCATTCTTATGCATATGTATGCATTCATAATCATGATAACTAGCCTAGTATAAAGCATGCATTTCATAAGGGTGCCCCATGGGCTATAATGCATGCTCATACATAGATCTCCATAATCATGATAACTAGCCTAGTATAAAGCATGCATTTCATAAGGGTGCCCCATGGGCTATAATGCATGCTCATACATAGATCATAATTCAGCCCCTTAAACTTATCTTATATATGACAAGGTTGATCACATAAATCATATTCATATCATAGGAAGTGGTAGCATGCTTCATAGTAAATCAAATGGTTCCTAACCCTAAAACTAGGATTTTGGCCGAAACTCAAGGGTAGGGGTAGATTAGGTTTTTGACATCAAAACATCCCCTACCAACATCCCACATATATATATATATATCATGTATCATACTATAGCATGCACCATGGGAGAAAATCAAGCAACCCTAACCCTAATCTAGGGTTGGCCGAATGTCATGGCTAGGGAAGTCCAAGTTCTTCCAATCAAGCATTCCATTTGTTCATCACATGCATTCACATATCATCTCACTAACATAATCATATCACATGGGATAATTTAACCTTTATAAACCTAATATTTCATGCTTGGCCGAATATCACATGCTAGGGACATTTAGTTTCCAAATCAATATTCCATTTAAACAACACTTGTACATACATATCATCATAGCAATCATAAGCATATCTCATAGGGTACATCCCATACAATCATCACATATCATATATAGCATGCATCATGGGAATAAAATCAAGCAACCCTAACCCTAAACTATTGTTGGCCGAAACTTGTAGGATGGCTAGGCTAGGTTTTTGACTTCAAATATCCACACAAGCATTTACACAAACACCTTGCCTATACTATTTAGCATGGATATATCATAGGGAAAATCATACAACCTTAAACCCTAATCCACCTAGGGTTGGTCGAAACATTGTAGGGTAGGGTAGGCTAGGTTTTTGACTTCAAATATTCACACAAACATTTACACAAGTACTTTACCTACACTACTAATCATGGACACATCATAGGATAGCAAGCAACCCAAAAAGCCTAACCTTTCTCCTCTTGGCCGAAAGTTGTAGGGTGGCTAACCCTACTTTTTGTTATCACAACATGATGGGATGTCATCATACATATGTACCCTAAGTCCCAAGGGTCTCCTCATGCATCAAAAAGTAGCCAAGGCCTCCCCTTAAGGGGGTGGCCGAAACTCACCTAAAGGGAAGACTCCCTTTTTCCAAAAGCAAAACACAAAGAAAATATACATTAACCATTACACTACAGGCGAGGGGATACTTACATCTTTTCGCTTGAATTTCACCTTCCCTAGATTCTTAGGGTACCCTTGGTTGAAGGAGAGGTGATGGTTCCTCTTACTATTTCTTCTCTAGACTCCTTGGCCCTAATAGAGGGCAAGATCCTTAGAGGGTCTTCTTCCTTCCAATCCCCTAGGGTTAGAACCCTAGGAAGCACTTTTCGAAAAATGGAAAAGAGGAGAGGAGAAGAAGGAATTTCGGTGGGGAAGAGAAAAGGAAGAAGAAGAGGAAGTTACTCACACCTCTTCCCTCTCTTATTTATACTTTTCTCATGAAAAGACTTGTCTCTTCCCTATTACACGCTTAACAAGCATGTTTCTTATTCTCTCAACAAGAAACAATGCTTGGTGTAGTGGTTAAGACATGGAGAGTGCAACGAGGAGGTTCAAGGTTCAATCCTTGCTTCCTCCTTTCCACCTCTTCTTTTTATCCCCATTTGCACTAATCCATATCAAAGCCCACTAAGCCAAACCCATTATGAAATTTCATAATATTAATAATATTTCATGAATTCATATCATTTCATAATATTAATAATATTTCATGAATTCATATTATTTCATAATATTCCATAAATATTATTGCATAATATTTTTATTATTTCATATTCATGAATCCATAATATTTCATGATAATAATTCATGAATTCCATAATATTTTATATTCTTGAATCCATAATATTTCATGATAATATTTCATGAATTCCATAATATTTCATATTCATGAATCCATAATATTTCATGATAATATTTCATGATCTTCCATAATAATATTTCATGAATTTCATGATATTTCATAACATTCTATATGGGAAATCATGCATAGATTCCCTATAAATTTTCCTGAATTCATAACATTATTTACATAATATTTTTATAATAATTTTCCATGAATCCAAAATATTATTCACATAATATTTCATAATGAATTCACAATATTATTCACCTAATATTTCATAATGAATTCACAATATTATTCATGGTGAAATTTTGGGGTGTTACAATCCTACACATCTTATAAAAAGTTCGTCCCGAACTTTAAACAATCCCCAGGTACTCAAATCGTAAAAATTGGGGTGTTACACGATCTATTATCTGCATAGGTCGACTTTCATAACTGAGATCTTTTTGTAGTTGTACCATCTGTGGCTCAATCACTAGGTTGGCATCTGGGATATGCTTCTTTAGCATTGAGACATGGAACACATTGTGTATTGCTGACAGCTCTGAGGGTAGCTCCAACTCATAAGCTACTTTGCCAACTCTTTTCGTCACTGGGTAGGGCCGTACGTATCGAGGACTTAGCTTGCCATTCTTGCCAAATCTCATCACACCGTTCATAGGAGCTACTTTGAGGAAAACTGTATCCCCAACTTCAAACTCTAACGGCCTACGGTGTACATCAGCGTAGCTCTTCTGCCTACTCTGAGCAGTCTCTATCCTCTGGCAGATGCTCTTTATATCTTCTGTGGTATCATCTATAAGATCAGTCTGTGACCCCATTTCCTTCTTCTCACTACCTTCATACCAACAGAGGGGAGATCTACACTTCCTACCATAAAGAGCTTCATAGGGTGCCATACCAATAGTGGCTTGGTAACTGTTGTTGTAGGCAAACTCAGCTAAACAAAAATACTTGCACCAACTGCCCTTGAAGTCCAATGCACAAGCTCTGAGCATATCTTCTAGAACCTGATTCACTCTCTTTGTCTGTCCATCAGTCTGGGGATGAAAAGATGTGCTGAATTTCAGTTTGGTGCCTAACGCTGTCTGTACGCACTCCTAAAAGTGTGAAGTGAAACGACCATCCCTATCAGAGATAATGGTCTTCGGGACTCCATGTAGTCGGATCACTTCCTGCACATATAATTGGGCTAACTTTTCAATTGAGTAAGACACTCTGATTGCCAAGAAGTGGGCAGACTTGGTCAATCTGTCTACTATCACCCAAATAGCATCATAGCCATTAGTTGTCTTTGGTAACCCAACTATGAAATCCATGGCTATGTTTCCCATTTCCACTCTGGAATCTGAATGGGCTGTAGGACAACTCCTGGTCTCTGGTGTTTTGCTTTAACTCTCTGACATGTCAGGCAGGTGCTGACATACCTAGCTATGTCTCTTTTCATTCCGGACCACCAAAATCTTCTTTTCAAGTCCTGGTACATCTTGGTAGAACCAGGAAGCATGGAGTAGGGAGTTCCATGGGCTTCTTCAAGAATCTTCTTTCTCAGCTCTTCATTCTTGGGAACACACAAACGGTCACCATAATATAGTATCCCACTGTCAGATACTCTAAACTCTTTACTCTCTTCTTCTTGCACCTCTTGCTTGATCCTTTGGATATCAGAATCCTCAGCTTGCTCTTTCTGTATCTCTTCAAGCAAAGTGGACTCTAGTGTCAATAGGGATAGCTGTCCATCAATAATCTCCACTCCATAATCTACTATCTCCTTCTGTAATGGTGGTGCCAATGCTGATAAGGACATCAATGTGGCACAAGCCTTTCTACTCAGTGCATCTGCTACTCTATTTGCCTTACCAGGGTGGTAAAGAATCTCACAGTCATAGTCCTTCACTAACTCGAGCCACCTTCGCTGTCACATATTGAGGTCTTTCTGAGTGAAGAAATATTTCAGACTCTGGTGATCTGTATAAATCTTACACTACACTCCATACAAGTAATGCCTCCATATCTTTAGAGCAAAGACTACAGCTGCCAACTCCAGATTATGAGTGGGGTAATTCTTTTCATAGTCCTTGAGTTGTCTGGAAGAATAAGCTATGACTTTGCCTTCTTGCATAAGGACTGCTCCAAGTCCTAGCTTTGATGCATCACTGTATATATCAAAGCTCTTATCACCTTCGGGTACTATAAGGATAGGAGCGCTGGTCAGTTTCTTCTTCAACTTAAGGAAACTCTGCTCACAGTTTTTAGTCCACTCATACTTCTTATTCTTTCTCGTAAGGGCTGTAAGTGGAGAAGCTATCTTTGAAAAGTCCTCTACAAACCTTCTGTAGTACCCTGCCAAACCCAGAAAACTTCTGATCTCACTGGCATTCTTTGGTCGACTCCAGTTACTAACTGATTCAATCTTGGCTGGGTCTACCATAATACCTTCCTTGGAAATGATGTGGCCAAGGAAGGCCACCTGGTACAGCCAAAACTCACACTTTGAGAATTTGGCGTACAACTCCTTCTGATGTAAGGTTTGCAATACCATCTTCAGGTGTTCGGCATGTTCTTCCTGAGTCTTTGAATACACTAGGATATCATCAATAAAGACAATGACGAACATGTCTAGAAAATCCTTGAACACTCTATTCATTAGATCCATAAACGTCGCAGGGGCGTTTGTCACTGTTGGGACCAGGTGCATGTTGACAAGGATACGGGTTCGTAAAATTTTAAATTTTTACGTGCAGTGGAAGAATTAGCATAAAAGAATTTCCTAAATTATTTTAACCACGTATCTAGCATGCAACCTTATGATGTGTGGATATAATCATAAATTAAAACTTTACGGAAAAGTAAACTAATTTAGTTTGTACATCTCGTAACTCGAAGTAAGGGACGAGATCCAACCGTAGCGTCCCTTGGAAGCTCCGCCTCTATTTGCGTCCACGCCGAGTTCTCTTCGGGATGACTTTGCAAAGCCACGAGTTTTGTTCCGACGAGAACTACTAGATTCTTCGAAGACACAACTAGAAGATCAAGAAAGAAGAAAGGAAACTAACCACCAAGAATCGGAATCCAAATTCCGGGAAGAAGGAGATGCGATCCGCTTCTTCTTCTTCTTCTTCTTCTTCTTCTCCTTCTTGATGGAAGCTTGCGTCGGCCCTAGGAGGAGGAAGCGCAGGCCCTAGGTGGAGGAAGCGCCAACCCTAGGTGGAGGAGGCGCCGGCCCTAAAGGGGGGTGTGGGCGCCGGCCCTAAGGGGAAGGGAGAAGAGAATAAGAGAGAGAGAGAGAGGGAGCTACTAATCTCTTGATTACTCAATTGGAATTAAGGGCTTGCCTTTGGTTCCTTTATATAGTAGCATCTCCCTTGCCAAGTCTCCCTCTTAACGGAATTTTCATAACAAATTTATCCTATAAATTCTCTTATGAATTATTCCGTTTAAACCAAGTTTTATTATAACTAACTTTATAATAAAAACAAATATATCTCTCCTTTAATTATGGAATAAAATTTGTATAAAATTTTCTTATCATGGATAAATCAATTCATAATTGATTTTATAAATAAAAATTAAACCAATTCATGGTTCATTTTAATTTCCATAAAAAGAATAAATTTCTACAAATTTCTTTATAAATCTCTTTATATATATTTCTTTATATATCAATTTATTTATCCATAATTCATAAAACAAATCGCGCTAGATTTATTTTATTAATTAAACCAATTAAATTGGTTTATCCCCTTTTAATGGTCGGCCAAACCAAGAGGGTGGACACCCTCTTTAGCCGGCCAAACCAAGCCGATCCCATCGCGAATTAAACTCATTTAATTCGCCCAATAAGGCTTCAAAAGACTTAGCCATTTTTAGCTTCCATTGCGCCTCTGATAAATTCAGATTCGACTTATTTCAATTGATCGGAAAATCCAATTTTCAACTCGTTTTAAATCCCTCGGATTACTCGTAGTGCGTGTGACTAAATAGGCTTTCGATTTATGTTGGCCGTCTATAATCAACTAATTATAGAACGATCATGAGTGGCACCTACTAGTACATCATGATCCCTAATTAATCGAAAGATCAACGGTTGACCTCAGATGTAATTCTGAAACCCTTCAGCAGCTCTAATGAATCGTGCCCCATTCCCTTCACCACCTTATACCCACTTGGTTCAGGACATGGTCTGTTTGTGTCAGTCCCCACTAGACTGACTACGTCACACCTAGCCCAAGTAGTATCTTTCTCATCCTTTGGATTTCTAATTACTCTCATGTATTTAAGAGACTCATACTCTAAACATGATATGCTCTGGCCAGAGGCTTTGAGTAACAATCCAACGATAGGCCTGGGTATACATCTCCTCGCAAGGAGTGGTGAATCCTTTGTAGGCTGTTCAAACATCTTCGGGCACTTCGGCTCATACCCAATCATCCTGGGTCCACACCTCCTTGGAGATGCTTGCTTAAGATGTTAAAGTATAAGTCTCCATGACCAAGATGACTTGAAGACCGCAAGTCAAAGGAACATCGCACTTAAGCTGTAGTAAGAACTTTATTGACAAATCTACGTAGATTACCATATGAAGTTTTACAGCTAGTCACTCCAATGAACTAGTTCGCTTAACTAGCATCCATGTTTATCTCCGGACATCCCAATGTCACCAGCCAGTGAGAATCAGCTGATTAGAGAATAACCCATGCTAGTCTCAACAGAATTGATAGTGTCCGTTTTTATCAATTCATTGACTAGGGATAATTTCAATACTTCACAATTGCACATGTAGAGATAATCACTAGTTGTGAACCCATCACAAATTCTCTTATGCTGTGAATTGTATTGCGGACATTCAGTAGATGAGTTTAAGATCCCAATCAAATACACAAACATGTATACTCAAATAGTGAATTATCATTTATTAAAATAAATGTTTACAATCATAAGGCGATTGCCTTAGGACACTTCTCTCATATCACTTCATCTTAAAACTCTTGACTCAAGTATTCACCACCCCGATCGGATCGAAGTATCTTAATACTTTTGCCAAGCTGTTTCTCTACTTCATTTCTGAACTCTTTGAATTTCTCAAAGGCTTCAGATTTGTGTTTCATCAAGAACACATACCCGAATCGTGAGTGATCATCGATAAAGGTGATGAAGTAGCTATAGCCTCCTTGTGCCAGAGTTGACATTGGTCCACATACATCAGTATGTATTAGACCAAGCAACTCTCCCACTGGATTACCTTTTCCGGAAAAGGGTAATTTGGTCATCTTGCCTTTTAAGCATGATTCGCATGTATCAAATGAACCGAGTTCAAATGATTCCAAAATTCCACATCGGTGTAATTCGGTCATGCGTTTCTTACTTACATGGCCAAGACGGCAATGCCAAGTGTAGGAGTCTATTCGATTAACTATTCGAGCAGGTTTGTTGCTAACTTCGATATTGAAAACGTCACTGGATAAATCTAACGTGTAGATACCATTGCACAAAGTTCCATTCCCATAAAGAACGCCATTTAAAGTTATGTAACAACAATTGTTACTAAAAGTTAAATGATAACCCTTTTCATTCAAACATGAAATAGATACAATGTTCTTTATTAACGAAGGAACAAAATAATAATTATCCAATTCTAAGACACGTCCAGTGGGGAGCTTTAGCAAATATGTTCCGATGGCAACAGCAACAATCTTTGCTCCATTTCCAACTCGCAAATTCGCCTCTCCTTTGACGAGTCTTCTTCTATTCCTTAGCCCCTGTATGTCATTACATATATGTGAGCTACACCCAGTATCAAGTACCCAGGTATTTGAGGAAATAGAGTGACATTCAATAACGAAGATACCTGAAGAGGATGGGGCATCGGATGCCTTATTCTTCAAGGACTCAAGATAAACCTTGCAGTTTCTTCGCCAGTGACCCTCCTTGCCACAATGATGACAAGTTCCTTTTGGTTTCTTTTTAGTCTTTTTGGCCTTTTTCTTCTTTCCTTTATTCTGTTCTTTGGCCTTCCTCTTAGAACCTTTCTTCGAGGAACCAACTAACAGAACCGTCTTTTGATCCGGCTTTACAGAAGGCTCTACAGTCTTCAGCAGGTTGAGCAACACAGGAATGGTAGTTTCCAGTTTGTTCATCCGATAGTTCATCACAAATTGTGAATAACTTTTGGGCAAACAATTCAGAATTAAGTCAATACTTAGTTCATGATCCATTGCAAAACCGAGTGTGCTCAGTCGCTCAATGTACCCCAACATCTTTAACACAAACTGCGAGGCAGAATTGCCTTCCTGCATCTTAGTGGTGAAGAGGAGTCTGGAGACTTCGAACCTTTCGGATCTCGCCTGCTCTTCAAACAACTCATGAAGATGAAAGATGATGGTATAAGCATCTGTAATGCCCCAAATTTCTCTCTAGAACGATGTAATAATTGAACATGTGGCCAAGAATAAAATTATGAATTTAAAGGGGGAAATTTCGAATAAAGAAGATATTAAGCACCTTCTTGATATATGGTGAATGGGTGCGATAATTATGTTTATATGCTACATTAATATTATGCTTGACATCATGCACATGAATGAATGAATAATGATATGAATATGCATGTGTATGAACTAAATGGGTAGCATTCTCTTGTTGGGCTTTGGTTACATGGGCTTGAAGAAAATAAAAAGGAAAAGAAAGTAAAAAGAAAAGGAGGTGCCAAGGATTGAACCTTGGACCTCAAAGGAAAGCAAAGCCTTAAGAATATTCATGTTACCAATTCACCTAGCAAGGGAGTGCTATTAGAAGAGGATGGGAAATTGTAGATAAGTGGGAATGAAGATGAAGAGACACAAGAAAATTGAAGAGACACCATTAAAGAGGTGCTTGCCTCTTTACTCACCATAAAAGGTCATGAAGAGGAGGAAATGCCTAGGCATTTCGACCAAGAAACCTCCCCATTTTCTCTCCACCAAACTCTTCTCCTTCCTCCTCTCCCTCACCGAAATTCTAGAGGCCCTTGCTGGCCAAAACCGAATCACAAACCTAGAGAAACCGAAAGAAGAAAAGAAGAGAAGAACAAGAGGATTGCTAGAGTTTAAGAGGTCCTTTCTTCTCCAAAATTTGGAGATCTTTTGGGAACATAAGCACAAGTGGTAAGACTTCCTCACCTGCAACATAATGGCTTTTTTATGTGTCTTTATGATTTTTATGTTGGCTTGTGATGTTGGGTGAAAGAAAATGGAAGAAAACCTTGAGGGAAGTTTCGGCCATAAAGGGGTACTCCCTTTTCTATGTCCAAAAACTTAAAGGAAGAGTTCATGAAATTGTTACTACCTTTTATAATGAATATATGATGGATATATGGTGTTTGAATGCCCTCCATGATGTCAAGGACTTGGAAGAATTCGGCCAAGTCATGAAATGGATAAATGTTGATGCATGAAATAGGCTATTGTTCTAATGATTGTTTCCTTGCTATATAAATGTTTTAGGCCACGAAATTTTATGGAATCTATGCTAAGGGACCGCTGTAACATTCGGCCAAGGGACCTTAAATTATGCCTTAAAACAGATTTTTATAGACCTTCATGAAGTTAGGGTTAAATCAAGTGATATGCATGTGATTGAGTGTTTTATTTCATGATGGAAATAATTTTATACCATAGGGTCAGTACCTTATCTAAGTTGTTTGAGTCTAAACTCATGATTCATTCTATGTATTGATCTTTAGAAAAATGTTACATGTACCCATATGCATGATAATCCAAGTAGAACTCTAGATCATACACCTAGACTAGTGTTTGGTGAAGTACAAACTACTTTTGCACTTGTGAATGAATTGTTATGAAAAATATGCTTTTATTCCCATGTTATGTGAATGATTATGCTATGAAATCCCTACTGTGAGTTTCGACAAATTCAAGAATAAGGGTCAAGAATAGGTTCGAGTACAAAGCATGCTCTAAACTAGTGTTTAATGAAGCCTAGACTACCTTTATGCTTGTATATGACCTTAATGGTAAAATATGATTTTGTTTACATGTTATATGAACTTTTATACCATGTTATACATACTGTGAATTTTGGTCAATTACTAGAATAAAGGCTATGAATAAGTTCAAGTACAATTCATGCACCTAAACTAGTGTTTAGTGAAGTCTAGACTACCAATGTACTTGTAAATGACCTCTTATGTAATGTATGTTTTTATTTCCATGATTATATGACTCTTATGCTATGATATCCTTGCTAAGAAGTTTCGGCCAGCATGTATTAAGATGAGAAAAGAAAGATTAAACTAACATATTGTCTTAATTAAGACAAGCATGTTATAAGTATGATGTATTGATGAAACTAGCATGATGGTTGCTTCACTTACATGTGTTAAAAGAAAGGTCCTTCCATGTCTTGCTATGTATGCCAATGATTATGTCATGAAAGTATGCCTATGTTTATGAATGATTGAATGCCTATAGTACATGCAATATGAAAGAAAGAAAGAATGCATGTTCTATATATGAAAGTATGCTTATGATTATGAATGATTGAATGTCTATAGTACATGCAATATGAAAGAAAGAAAGAAAGAAAGGAATGCATGTTCTATATGAAAGAAAGAAAGAAAATAAAAGAATGCATATATGTATTTTACTTTAAAGAATGGCTTGTACCGAGTCTTGAAAAAGATCCACGGTTCTGGACTACCGAAGTTGTCCCTAGGCTGAAAGATAGTAAGCCTAGAATGTAGACCCCTGTAGGTCGGGATTAGCTACCTCGCATCCTACATAGGGGTATGCGCGCAAAAGAAAGAATGGGTACAAAGCCGGGGACCCCAAAGAAGATGATGTATATGATTTTAAAGTATTATTTAGTATGTTTTCCAAAGAGCATCCTAATGTTTTGAAATGCACATGTTCTATGTTTATATGCCTTCATGTATCTTATGTGCCTTATGAATTTTATGCTATCCATGAAATGTTATATGTTTTAAAATGCATGCGACGTATGGATTTAGTGAGTAGGAAAGAGCTTACTAAGTTTCATACTTATAGTTTGTTTGCTTATATTGCAGATCAATATAGAAACTACCAAAGAAAGGGAAGCTACAGGAAGGGCTAATGTGTGTGGTGGTGACTTGACTGATCGATCCACTTTAGTGCCATCTATAGACTTAGTTCTTATTTCTAATAAGACATATGTTGCTACTTTATGCATGATACTTGGTAGTTCTTTTGGAGGTTATTTAAGTATGGATGCTATTAGATATTATATGATGTTATTACTTCCTTATCGTTGCACATGCTTTTAGTTATGTTTTATTTCCGCTGCAATGTTAGATTCATACGCAAAGATATAAATAAGTAAGAAAAAAAGGGTTAAAGGTAATGCGCCGCCTAACGGTAAGGGGCGGGCGTTACAGCATCCATATGCTCATGTTGCTTTTGCAGCTCAGGTACCATAGAGTCTAGCATAATGCAACTCGCAAGTTCAGAATCAGTCACATGTTTCTGATAGGCCACTAACTATTCTGGAGTTGCACCCTCTGGTGGACGGTTGGGAAGTTGATCTTCAATGACATAAGCAAGCTTCTCTGCCTTGAGGACTATCCTCAGGTTTCGAAGCCAGTTCATGAAGTTCGGCCCAGTCAATTTATTGGTGTCCAAAATGGAACGCAGATTCAGAGAAGACATGATCGAGTGATTAACCTAGAAATACAAATTGAGATTATGTGAGAAGAATGATAAAGAATGTATCAACATACATTAATAAAATCCTATTTATTTTTCAAATTGAATAACCCTTTTTATCAATTCGGGAGATCGTAGGAGCATCTCCAAATAGGCTGATATCCAACCATAGATAAGAACAACCATGGCTGTGGCCATCAAGTTTTTCTTAGCTATGAAGGTAGGTAATTATACCGATTACATATCACATATATGTAACTATCACTTTATGCTATCAACTAATTGAATGTTTGCATAAATCATTGGGTTGTTAACTCATTAACAAGTATGCATCAATATACATAGCACCCAACTGCACCTCTCTTTACATCGACCTTGGCTGTGGCACAACAAATCGATGCTCCAAGCTTAAGGCTGACCCATTAATCAAGAAGTAGTTTTAATATGGTTGGAGCTCATTCAACCGCTTAGTCAGGCTGGGATATGTCCAACAACCAAAACTAAGGATTGACCTCTGACTCCAACTATATTATTCATAAACTAATTCCATGGTTTGAACATGTTGAGGTTCAAGCCGGGCATGGATGTGTCCATCAACCCAAACGAGAAACAAAACTCCGATTCTAACCATATTAATGGAAGGTGTTAGCCTTAATATTTTGTAAGGGGTTTTGGGTCTCATCTTTTCTTTTCTAAGCACATTCATGACATTATGTCATGACTAACGATTTCCTTAATAAAGTACGTATGAGACTTAATTTATCAAGTCTCATTAATTGAATTAGGAACCGGATTTTCTAATTCTAATTTCATACTTTATTAAAGGAATTGTTTTGCGAACAATTTCTTAAATTGTCATAATCAATTTCGGAAATAATATGTTTTAAGACTTTAATTTCTCTAAATCAAATCTTATTAAATTAAGAGAGAGATTCCCTTAATTCAACCACATATTATTTTCATGAAAATCTCATTTAAGAAAACTCTATAGGAATCCATTTTCCTAATTAATTTTGGAGACAACAATATGAAAGAGCATCACCTCTTAAATCATATTTTATTCATGGATTTAATTAATTACAACAAATTATTTTCTAAGGGTGGCTCCCCGAGGCTCAGATACCCAAAGAAAAGAAATTTATCGTAAATTCAATTTGGTCCGCTTCGGAAGCGTAACCAAATTAAACATGACAATTTCATTTAAAATTGGGAAATTAAATTTCAACATCTAACTTTTAATTGGACGGCTCCCCGAGGCTCAATCCAAAATAAAAAATTTTGTTGACAATTTAAAAACCAATTCAAATTTAATTGTCAATTAATTGTTCATAAATTTGTCTAGACTTTCTTGAAAGAAAGTGCCCAAAATTGTGAGATTTCATAATAGGTTTTCAGAATAATTGTAAGTTTCCGGTACAAAGAAAACTTACATATTTCCAAAATTAAAAAATTTCTAAAATAGAAAAATTTCTAAAATTGGAAAGTTTCCAAAGATGGGAAGTTTTCACAATTATCATAAAATTTCAGAAACTAGAAAATTTCAAAAGTTTGCGAAATTTCATGAGGATTTCCAAACTTAGAAATTCCTAAATCTAAAATTTATTATAATTGGAAAGTTTCCATAATTGAAATTTTTTTTCCAAAATTTAGATTATGACAAAGTTTTCCGCAAAACAATTATATGATTATGTCGAACACTAACCGGCTCTGATACCACTGTAGGGACCGGGTGCATGTTGACAAGGATACGGGTTCGTAAAATTTTAAATTTTTACGTGCAGCGGAAGAATTAGCATAAAATAATTTCCTAAATTATTTTAACCACGTATCTAGCATGCAACCTTATGATGTGTGGACATAATCATAAATTAAAACTTTGCGGAAAAGTAAACTAATTTACTTTGTACCTCTCGTAACTCGAAGTAAGGGACGAGATCCAACCGTAGCGTCCCTTGGAAGCTCCGCCTCTATTCGCGTCCACACCGAGTTCTCTTCGGGATGACTTCGCAAAGCCACGAGTTTTGTGCCGACGAGAACTAATAGATACTACGAAGACACAACTAGAAGATCAAGAAAGAAGAAAGGAACCTAACCACCAAGAATTGGAATCCAAATTTCGGGAAGAAGGAGATGTGATCCGCTTCTTCTTCTTCTTCTTCTTCTCCTTCTTGATGGAAGCTTGCGCCGGCCCTAGGAGGAGGAAGCGCCGACCCTAGGTGGAGAAAGCGCCAACCCTAGGTGGAGGAGGCGCCGGCCCTAAAGGGGGGTGTGGGCGCCGGCCCTAAGGGGAAGGGAGAAGAGAATAAGAGAGAGAGAGAGAGAGAGAGGGAGCTACTAATCTCTTGATTACTCAATTGGAATTAAGGGCCTGCCTTTGGTTCCTTTATATAGTAGCATCTCCCTTGCCAAGTCTTCCTCTTAACGGAATTTTCATAACAAATTTATCCTATAAATTCTCTTATGAATTATTCCGTTTAAACCAAGTTTTATTATAACTAACTTTATAATAAAAACAAATATATCTCTCCTTTAATTATGGAATAAAATTTGTATAAAATTTTCTTATTATGGATAAATCAATTCATAATTGATTTTATAAATAAAAATTAAACCAATTCATGGTTCATTTAAATTTCCATAAAAAGAATAAATTTCTACAAATTTCTTTATAAATCTCTTTATATAAATTTCTTTATATATCAATTTATTTATCCATAATTCATAAAACAAATCGAGCTAGATTTATTTTATTAATTAAACCAATTAAATTGGTTTATCCCCTTTTAATGGCCGGCCAAACCAAGAGGGTGGACACCCTCTTTGGCCGGCCAAACCAAGCCGATCCCATCGCGAATTAAACTCATTTAATTCGCCCAATAATCCTTCAAAAGACTTAGCCATTTTTAGCTTCCATTGCGCCTCTGATAAATTCAGATTCAACTTATTTCTCTTGATCGGAAAATCAAATTTTCAACTAATTTTAAATCCCTCGGATTACTCGTAGTGCGTGTGACTAAATAGGCTTTCGATTTATGTTGGTCGTCTATAATCAACTAATTATAGAACGATCATGAGTGACACCTAGTAGTACATCATGATCCACAATTAATCGAAAGATCAACGGTTGACCTCAGAAGTAATTCTGAAACCCTTCAGCAGCTCTAATGAATTGTGCCCCATTCCCTTCACCACCTTATACCCACTTGGGTCAGGACATGGTCTGTTTGTGTCAGTCCCCACTAGACTGACTACGTCACACCTAGCCCAAGTAGTGTCTTTCTCGTCCTTTGGATTTCTAATTACTCTCATGTATTTAAGTGACTCATACTCTAAACATGATATGCTCTGGCCAGAGGCTTTGAGTAACAATCCGACGATAGGCCTGGGTATACATCTCCTCGCAAGGAGTGGTGAATCCTTTGTAGGCTGTTCAAACATCTTCGGGCACTTTGGCTCATACCCAATCATCCTGGGTCCACACCTCCTCGGAGATGCTTGCTTAAGATGTTAAAGTATAAGTCTCCATGACCAAGATGACTTGAACTCCGCAAGTCAAAGGAACATCGCACTTAAGCTGCAGTAAGAACTTCATTGACAAATCTATGTAGATTACCATATGAAGTTTTACAGCTAGTCACTCCAATGAACTAGTTCCCTTAACTAGCATCCATGTTTATCTCCGGACATCCCAATGTCACCAGCCAGTGAGAATCAGCTGATTAGAGAATAACCCATGCTAGTCTCAACAGAATTGATAGTGTCCGTTTTTATCAATTCATCGACTAGGGATAATTTCAATACTTCACAATTGCACATGTAGAGATAATCACTAGTTGTGATCCCATCACAAATTCTCTTATGCTGTGAATTGTATTGCGGACATTCAGTAGATGAGTCTAAGATCCCAATCAAATACACAAACATGTATACTCAAATAGTGAATTATCATTTATTAAAATAAATATTTACAATCATAAGGCGATTGCCTTAGGACACTTCTCTCATATCACTAACAGTCACTCCAAAGGGCATGACCACAAACTCATAGTGCCCATATCTTGTACTGAAAGCAGTCCTTGGCACATCACTCTCCTTCACTCTGAGCTGATGGTAACCTGATTGCAGATCTATCTTGGAGAACACTGTGGCTCCCTTCAGCTGATCAAATAAGTCATCTATCCTTGGCAAAGGATATCTGTTCTTGATGGTTACCTTATTCAAAGCTCGATAATCTATGCACATTCGCATAGATCCATCTTTCTTCTTGATGAGCAGTACAGGAGCTCCCCAAGGTGAATGACTAGGGCGGTTGAAACCCTTGCCAAGCAGCTCTTGCAATTGTTCTTGTAATTCTTTCAGTTCTGCTGGTGCCATGCGATAAGGTGCCTTCGAAATTGGGTTGGTTCCTAGGGCCAACTTAATTTCAAAGTCAATTTCCCGATTGGGAGGGAGTCCTGGTAACTCTTCAGGAAACACCTCAGGATAGTCACAGACTACCCTCACTTCTTCTCTCTTCAATCCTTCTCCTTGACTTGCATCCACTATATGAGCTAGAAAACCAGAGCACCCCTTCTCTAACATTCTCTGAGCTTGTAAGGTAGATAGGAACCTCTTTGTCTTTCTCCTTGGGTCTCCAATAAACTCAAATGAAGGTTCTGCTTCTGGTGTGAACTTGACTTTTCTCTTGCGGCAGTCTATAGAAGCATTGTACTTGCTCAAGAAGTCCATCCCTAAAATGACATCGTAATCCTTCATCTCAAGGACTACCAAGTCACTGTAGAGCTCTCGGTTCCAAATCCAGATTGGTACTGCCCTTAGCCTCTGAGTAGGGGCCATTACTTCCCCTGATGGTAAGGTTGTCAAAAATTTCTCACCCAAACTTTCTGGTGGGATCCCTAGCTTTTTAGAGAAAAGCATGGATACAAAAGAATGGGTTGCCCCAGTATCGAATAACACAATAGCATATTGAGATGAGGTGAGTATTCGACCTGTGACCATGTTAGGAGCATTTGCCACCTCTTCTTTGGTGATGGCGAAAACCCTGGCGTTGGTCATGGCTGGTGGGGCTTCCATCCTCGCCTGACTGTAATAAGATCCCTCCATAACTGGCTGCATCTGGTGCAGCTGAGCATGTAACGCCCGCCTTTTTCCCACACCTTGTGGTGTGGCGAGATAGGCGTCGTTACGCTAAACATATATGTGCATAAAACATCTTAATGCAGCGGAATACTTTTTTTTCCTTCTACACATGCTTAAACTTGTCATTCATGAACCTAGTGTCATTAGACTTAGCATATTAACAATATGCATGGCATCATATCATAACTTAACCATTCCATGGCTTATTCATCATCATCATAAGTAGCAAGTAACTTATCCGTAAACATAGCATCATAAGTCTTAAGTTATTCATTAGGCATAACCATTATAACCATAGCATAGAATCTAAGGAGGCATTCCCAAGACCCAAGACATGCAATATGCGTAACCAAAAAGGATCCTTTGCTAAGTCACCGCCACACACACACATGCTCTTGCCTCTCCTGCTGCTTCTCCTAGTAACCTCGTGCTTGATCTGCGGTACGAGGAAAATAAACTATAAGCACACAGGCTTAGTAAGACCCTTTCCTACTCACTAAAACCATACGTCACTTAAGCATAAATATATCAAGTGTCTTGACATAACATAACTTTGAACATAAACTTAATCATGGTCATAGCATAAGTCATAAGCATAAGAACAACTACATAGCATGATTCCTAACTTAACCATAGATCTACAACATACTTAGCACGACATAAATCTTATCATACATGAACATAAGGCATACTTATACATGGCATAATTCTTAGCATACATGAACATGAAACATACTTATCATAGCATAAGATATGAGCATAAACACAAACATAAAATATACTTACCCTGGCGCGATGCATAACATGGATGTATGAATGAGTCAAATGCATTTACTATATAAGGATGCTTAGTTTTAAAATCATACTTTTAAGTGCTTAGCATAAACATAACATCATTGGGGTCCCCGGCTTGTACCACATACATACATCATAAGCGCGCATCCCTAAGTAAATATGAGGTAGCTAGCCTCAACCTACTAGGGTAAGGACAACATAGGCGGTAGTCCTAGAACCGGGGCGTTCTTATGGTGCCCATCCCTGTTGCATAGCTTTGGTAGTGCCAGAACCGTGGACAGCTTCGGTAGTCCAGAACCGGGGCGTTCTTAAGGTACCCATCCCTTGGACCCTTACTTCGGTCCGGTACAAGCCCCATTCATAAAATAAAATAACTATGCATGCTTCATCATTCATACTTGTCATTCGTACTTATCATTCATACACTTCATACATGATACATTTCATCTAGCATACATAATCCTAGTATTCATCATAAGACATGGATGGTAAGCTACATATAAACCTAACACATACTACTAGGGTTCATGGCATTCATCATAAAATATGCATATACCTTTATGAATTATAAATCCATTATAAGCATTTATCAACATACATGCATCATTCTATTTATCATAACATACTCCTGCATCAATTACATATATTCATGGTATATGATCTAAATATTCATGGTATATGACCTAAAATCAACCATACATAGTCATGTTATATAACACATAAACTAAGATTTTAGTCACATGGAGACCCTTACATCATGCTTAACAATGTACTAGCATCATGGTAACTTATAAACATGCATTCTTGAGACCTTAACCCAAACCAAACCCTAGGTTTGGGTCTTGGCCGAAAGTCCTATACGACCATGGGTCCATGAAATATTTTCCTAGATCATGATTAACATCCCTTACCTACATATCATGCCATAGAGAAATCATTTGAACCCTTGATTGGACTTAACCCCAAGTCCTAGGCCTAAAGCAAGGGTTGGCCGAAACCCTAGAAGGGTAACAAGGCCATGGGAAAGTTCATTTAACACCATTCTTACCCATAAGGTATCATAAGAAACATATTAATCATGCTTGGAAAGGTTGGAGTTTCCCCTAGCCCCTTGACCTTGATGTGGCCAAAACCCTAGAGGGTTGTTAGGGTGCCATAAAATTTCAAAAATCATACTTTTATACTTCACCTATCATGGGTAACCATTTGCAAATATAAAGAAAGTCTTTAACATGATTTCTAGCCCCAAACAAGGCTTGGCCGAAACCTCCATAAGCCCTAACCATGGATTTTTCCAACATATCATGCCAATAAAACTTAGATCATGATAAATATCTTGAAAGCTATCATACCACAGGTGAGGGGGGTCTTACCTTCCTTGATCTTGCTTACAAACTTTGAATAGAAGATAACAAGAGAACCTCCTTGTCTCTAAACTCTCCCTTAGTCCTTGTATCCTTGTAGGGGGGCCTTAGATCTTCAAGATGGGGCTTATATGAACTTTTCCCAAGGGAGAAGGGGGCTTGAGGTTTTCGGCTAGAAGGGGAGGAAGAAGAAATGAAGAGGAGAAGGGAAGTTGTAACTCCCTTGCCATCTTTATACCACTTTAAAAGGGGTAAGTGAAGAGTCATGGTGTCTCCTCTCTTGATGACTCTTCATTTTTCCCAAGCCTTAACTAAGATCCACTTCATTCCCTCATAGCACTCCCTTGCTAGGTGAATTGGTTAGTGCATGCTTGGTTGTACAAGAGGTCCAAGGTTCAATCCTTGGTGCATGCTTTAATTTCCTATTTTATTTTTTATTTTATTTCCCATTATTCCAAAATTCCTTTAAAAATTCCCCCATAATTATGTTAATATTTCTCATTAAAATCCATTTATTTTTATATTAAATTCTACCTAAAATTCAATAATAATAATGGTACTAGAAAGCTCATATAAAGCTCATTAATACTTAGTTTCTCAATTTAAACGAGAAAACATGGGTTTCTAGGCTAAGATTCATAATGATATTTCTAGGTCCTTCGGAAAATTATCTAGACATGCTTAATATTTTAAGGAAAATATTAAGAGAATTTTCCGGGTCGTTACAATCCCCCATATCTCTTGAAAGTTCGTCCTCGAACTTAGAATAGCTCCGGGTACTTGTGCCTCATATCGTCCTCGCGTTCCCAGGTAGCTACCTCGAACTATTGACTTTGTCATAGGACCTTGACTAAGGGCACCTCCTTGTTCCTTAGCTTCTTGACTTCCCGATCCAAGATCTGGATAGGTCGGCTTTCATAACTTAGGTCCTCCTGAACTGGTACCGACTGTGGTTCAATCACTTAGTCCATGTTTGGAATACACTTCTTAAGCATTAACACATGGAACACATTATGAATAGCTGACATTTCCTAAGGCAGCTCCAGTTCATACGCCACTTTGCCAACTCTTTTCAGTACCAGGTACGGTCCCATATATCGCGGACTCAATTTCCCTTTCTTCCCGAATCTCATTATCCCTTTCATCGGAGCCACTTTAAGGAATACCAGATCCCCAATATTGAATTCCAGTGGTCTACGCTGGACATCTGCATAACTCTTCTTCCGACTCTGTGCAGCTTCTATCCGTCGCCGAATGGTCTGTATAGCTTGGGTGGTGTCGTCGATGAGATTCGTCGTAAGCCCCGTCGCCTTCTTTTCACCACCTTCGTACCAACAGATCGGAGACCTACATCTCCTCCCGTATAAAGCTTCATAAGGTGCCATGCCGATAGTAGCTTGCTAGCTA
Organism: Boesenbergia rotunda; assembly: GCA_024364735.1. Taxonomy (NCBI): domain Eukaryota; kingdom Viridiplantae; phylum Streptophyta; class Magnoliopsida; order Zingiberales; family Zingiberaceae; genus Boesenbergia; species Boesenbergia rotunda. Next base: position 583,879 of record JAGFNQ010000566.1, on the reverse strand, counting down.
TTATTGTAGGCGAATTCCGCCAAACATAGATATTGGCACCAGCTCCCTTTGAAATCCAGGGCACAAGCCCGTAACATGTCTTCCAGCACTTGATTCACCCGCTCAGTTTGCCCGTCAGTCTGAGGATGAAAAGATGTACTGAATTGTAATTTGGTGCCGAGGGACTTCTGGACACACTCCCAGAAATGTGAAGTGAAACGACCATCCCTATCTGAGATGACGGTCTTGGGAACTCCATGAAACCTGATTATCTCCTTAGCATATAGTTGAGCCAGTTGCTCAATCGAATAAGTCATCTTGATAGCTAAGAAGTGAGCAGACTTCGTCAACCTGTCTACAATTACCCATACCGCATCATATCCATTTGTAGTCTTGGGAAGTCCCGAAATAAAGTCCATAGAGATATCTTCCCATTTCCATTCCGGAATCGGAAGTGGCTGCAGAACTCCTCCGGGACGCTGGTGTTCTGCCTTCACTCGTTGGCAGGTCAGGCAAGTGCCAACATACTGAGCCACATCTCTCTTCATACCGGACCACCAGAATTTCTCTTTTAAATCTTGATACATCTTGGTGGATCCTGGATGCATTGAATAAGGGGTTTCATGATCTTCGACTAATATCGCTCTCCGTAGTTCCGGATCATTAGGAATACATAGACGATCCCTAAGATAGATTACTCCCCCATTGGCGATATGAAAACAATCGCCCTTTCCTTCTAGGATCTCTTGTTTGATTCTCTGAAGGCTAGGATCACCATCTTGTTTGCCCAATATGTCCTCGAACAACGTCGGTGATAGTGTCATGGTAGCAAGCCATCCGGAGATGATCTCGACCCCAGACCTCATAATTTCCTTTTCGAGTGGTCGGGGTAATCTAGATATAGACATCAAGGTGGCACTTGACTTCCGGCTGAGCGCATCGGCCACTTTGTTTGCCTTTCCTGGATGGTATAAGATCTCACAGTCATAGTCCTTTACCAACTCCAGCCATCGGCGTTGTCTCATATTTAGATCTTTCTGAGTGAAGAAATACCGTAGACTCTGGTGGTCTGTATAAATCCTGCACTGTGCTCTATACAGATAGTGCCTCCATATCATAAGAGCGAAGACTACAGCGGCTAATTCTAGATCATGGGTGGGGTAATTCTGTTCATGTTCTTTAAGTTGCCTAGAGGCGTAGGCAATGACTCTGCCATTTTGCATGAGCACAGCGCCAAGTCCCAGTCGGGAGGCGTCGCTATAAATGTCGAAGCTCTGGTTACCTTTTGGAAGGGTAAGAATTGGAGTACTTGTAAGTCTCCTTTTCAGCTCCAAGAAACTCCTTTCACAGCTTTCCATCCATTCATATTTCTTATCCTGCCGGGTGAGAGCTGTTAAAGGGGCTGCAATCCTTGCGAAGTCCTCCACAAATTTCCTATAATAGCCCGCCAGCCCAAGGAAACTTCTGATTTCGCTGGCGTTCCTCGGCCGACCCCAGTTTTTCACAGCTTCAATCTTTGTCGGATCCACCATAACCCCATCTTTGGAAATAATATGTCCCAAAAACCCTACTTGGTCAAGCCAGAACTCACATTTGGAGAACTTGGCGTACAGTTGCTTTTCCCGGAGAGTCTGTAGTACTATCCTCAGATGTTTGGCGTGCTCCTCTTGGTTTCTTGAATAAATAAGGATATCGTCGATGAAGACGATTACAAATTTATCGAGAAAAGACGAGAACACTCGATTCATAAGATCCATAAACATCGCAGGAGCATTGGTCACGCCGAAAGGCATGACAACAAACTCGAAATGTCCGTACCTGGTTCGAAAACCTGTCTTCGGAATATCATCCTGTTTTACTTTGACTTGGTGGTAACCAGACCTCAGATCAATTTTCGAGAACACAGTAGCTCCTTTTAATTGATCAAACAGGTCATCTATTCTCGGAAGGGGATACCTGTTCTTGATTGTTACATTGTTCAGTGCTCGATAATCTATGCACATTCGCATAGATCCGTCTTTCTTTTTCACAAACAGTACCGGAGCTCCCCATGGGGAATGACTAGGGCGAATAAGTCCCTTATCGAGCAACTCCTGCAGCTGTTCTTGAAGTTCTTTTAACTCACCCGGTGCCATCCGGTAAGGTGCCTTGGAGATCGGGTTGGTACCAGGGACCAATTCGATCTCAAATTCCACTTCTCTATCAGGAGCTAATCCCGGTAATTCCTCTGGGAATACCTCTGGGTACTCGCATACTACTCTGACATTTTCCAACTTCTGATCCTTTGTTTGACCTACGTCAACCACATGTGCTAGAAAACCAGTATATCCCTTATCTAACTTCTTCCTAGCCTTGAGAGTCAATAAGAATTTCCGTGTCCTTTTCCTTGGCTCCCCGATAAATTCAAACGTGGAATCTGCCTCGGGTTGAAAAACAACCCTTCGTTTACGGCACTCAACAGAAGCATCATATTTACTCAGAAAATCCATTCCCATTATAACATCATAGTCCTGCATGTCGAGTACTATCAGATCGCAGTAGAGTTCTCTTTCCGCAATTCCGACTAGCACCGCACGCAACACGTGAGTGGATGTCATTATTTCTCCTGAAGGCAGGGTTGTTAAGAACTTGCAATCTAAAACTTGTGGAGACATATCTATCTTCTTGGTATAGCATGTAGAGATGATCGAGTGTGTTGCCCTGTCGGAATTCCGTGAACTGGTCATAGTGTTTATTGGTGACCTGCATGTTGAAGAATTCTTCGAAGAATTTTGACTCGAAATCTGACCACGTCATCTGGTTCACCTGTCTCTTGGCCTTGACCCTTTCCCACCACATTCTGGCATCTCCAGAAAGGCAGAATGATACACATTTGATCTTCTCTTGTTCAGGCCAATCCAGCAGCTCCATTGTACTCTCTACGATTTTGAACCACGCTTGAGCATCCCACGGTTCACCGACCCCCGAGAAACTTTCCGGCTTCAACCTCAACCACTGGATCAGATAAGCCTCTTGTCGTGCTACAGTGGTCGAGCCCGACGGAGGGGTTTGCATAACCGTAGGTGCGACAGGTATAGCAGTCTGGTTCGCCGAAGGAGTAGTAGAATTTTCTTGTTGGTTCATCAGGGTATTGATGGTTTGCTGCTGCTCGGTGACTTGACGCTGAAGTTGGGTCACTAATTACATCAGGTCAGGCGAGGGGGTAGTCTCATTAAGTCTATTACTCTGCCTTCTAGCCATGCTTTCCTTCATAAAGGACAAGTATGGATAATATGAGTTATTGTTATACCTCCCCATATTAAATCCTAAATTATTAATTAATATATATATAAAAGAAAGTATCGTTCATGTTCACATATCATACAAGTACTTGCCATTATCTATCATAAAACTTCATTCATACTTACATATTCTAGAAGAATAACCTATCCTATAGAGTGCTTACTATCATAAAATATACCGAAAGGTACTTACTTGGAAGCGGCAGGAAGGAGGCTTGATGTGTGTGTAGTGAGATGGCAACTGCTCTGATACCAACCTGTTTCGCCCGCCTTTTTCCCACACCTTGTGGTTGTTGATGCAGTCTGGCCCGGTTGTTGTTTTGGTGTTTGACAATGATTTAAGTTTAGTTGAGTGAATTTGGGTTAAAGTCCTGGTCGGGGACTGGCCATGAAACCCTGGTGAGTGAAGCCAGGTCCTAGCTTGTGAAGCTAGGTTGAAATCCCGGTGAGTGAAGCCGGGTCCTAGTGAGTGAAGCCAGGTGATGGAAATCTCGGTGAGTGAAGCCGGGTCCTGGTAAGTGAAGCCAGGTGATTGGAAATCCCGGTGAGTGAAGCCGGGTTCTGGTGAGTGAAGCCAGGTGATTGGAAATCTCGGTGAATGAAGCCGGGTCCTGGTGAGTGAAGCCAGGTGATTGGAAATCTCGGTGAGTGAAGCCGGGTCCTGGTGAGTGAAGCCAGGTGTTGGAAATCCCGGTGAGTGAAGCCGGGTCCTGGTGAGTGAAGCCAGGTGTTGGAAATCCCGGTGAGTGAAGCCGGGTCCTGGTGAGTGAAGCCAGGTGGTGAAAAGTCCTAATTCGGAAGGTTGGGTGAAAAGTCGTAGCTTGGAGGGCTAGGTGAAAAGTCCTAACTTGGAGGGTTAGGTGAAAAATCCCAACTGGAGGGTTAGGTGAAAAATCCTAGCTTGGAGGGCTAGGTTGGATGAAGTTCTAACTCGGAAGGGTTGGGTGAAATGTCCTAGCTTGGATGGCTAGGTGAAACGTCCTAACTTGGAGGGTTAGGTGCAAATTCCCAACTTGGAGAGTTAGATTGAAAAATCCTTAGCTTGGAGGGCTAAGGTGAATGAAATCCTAGCTTGGAAGGCTAGGTCTGCATCCCTGGATCGGTCTGGTGACCGATCAGGGAGTTGGCACGTGCTCCTTCGTGGATCGGTCTGGTGACCGATGCAGCGATGTCTGATCGGTTTGGTGAACGATCAGGGAGTGTGTGTTTCACTCATTGCACAGCTCCTGATTGGTCTGGTGACCGATCAGGGAGCGAACAGTGAGTTGAGTTCCCTTGCTAATCAGGTCCAGAACGGTCCGGTGACCGATCAGAGACTTAGGATTTGATTAAAGAATCACTGTTTACTCAAGCCTGATTGGTCTGGTGACCGATCAGGCGCAGCTAGGATTTCATTAATGTTTCAGCCTGATTGGTCTGGTGACCGATCAGGCTGGATCCTGATTGGTCTGGTGACCGATCAGGCTGGAGCCTGATTGGTCTGGTGACCGATCAGGAGTATGCAGAAGACTGTGGATCGGTCTGGTGACCGATCAGGGTCCTTCTTGATCGGTCTGGTGACCGATCAGGCGCAGAACTTTAATTCAAATATGCTGTCAAAAGTCTGTTTTCACTGCCGATTCTCTGCTACTTGCTGATTTCTTTTTGATATGCATTGCGAAGCCTCTATTGGAGTGTTCAGGTGATAGCAGGTGATTCAAACACTCAAGGAGGGTCAATGGGAGGCTTTCCTTGGAGCAGGTTTGGATCTATTGTGTTTTCAGGTCTCAACGGCGTCTGGCGCATCTGGCAACTGACGAAGGCGCGACTAGCAACTGACGGAGGCTCAGCTGGAGGAGTGACCAGTGGACTGAGTGCTCAGAGTGATCAGTGGGTCAGGGTGTGAGTCAGTGGTGCTGATGGAGTTGGCGACGTTGAGCAGGAGCTTAAGTAGCGAAGCAGGAAGCAGAGGCGAACAAGACAGAAAACTGGGAGAAGTTTGGCTGGGCTGTGTTTGTGCTCTCTGTTGCTTTGTGCTTGAGCTTTCTTATACATCTTTGTGAGCTTGTCTTCTCGAGTGTCTCATGAGCTTAAGATTGTATCCATCTGTGAGACAGCTTGTGGAGAGGTTTCTCCACCGAGAAGGAGGCGCTTGATATCCGGTGTTCACCGGGGCTTGATCTGCCGACGATCAAGGGATCGCCCACCTTACGGGCACGCTAAGGAGTAGGGGCAAGTTATCCCCGAACCTTGTACATCATTGTGTCGTCTGGTTTGCCTTCGCTGTTTTGATTTCTATTTGTCATTTCTGTTTCTGCACTTGTGTTGTTTGTTTCCGCTGCCTAACTCTTGAAGTGCAGAAAACTTGTTAAGTGTCAAAGAAAAGTGTTGGCTATATTCACCCCCCCCCCCCTCTCTAGCCATCTCGTTCCCAACAAGTGGTATTAGAGCCTGGGGCTCTGTTCACGGCTTAACATCCGAGGGCTTACAGTAAGATGGCTGGAAGAGAAGGATTGAGCACAAACCGACCTCCATTTTTCGACGGCAGTGATTTTTCATATTGGAAGTCAAGAATGGAGTTTTACTTTAAGATGAACATCCACACTTGGTTTGCTATCAAGGAGGGTTTTGCTCCTCCAAAGGATAATGAAGGAAAAGAGTTGGATTTATCAAAATGGTCGGCTGAGCATGTTCGCAAGGGAGAAGCCGATGCGAAAGCGGTGGTGACTTTGCAATGCGGGATGACCAAGGATCAACTAATCAAGGTTAGCCCATTCACCTCAGCCCAAGACCTTTGGCATAAGCTCATTGAGCTTCATGAGGGCACCCGGGACTCAAGGATAGCCAAGAGAGACCTCCTTCTCAGTCAACTACAGAATTTGACAATGGGAGAAAGTGACACTGTAAGTATGCTTCATAGTAAATTCAAAGAAATCCTCAATGGTCTACTCTCCATAAATGAGAAGGTAGAGAACCGAGATCTTAGTAGGTATGTTCTCAAAGCTTTTCCTAGGAATGCCTTGTGGTCATCCTTGGTGGATGCCTACAAGGTCTCCAAGGATTTATCTTTTGTCAAGTTAGAAGATCTATTTTGTGAAATGGAACTACATGAGATCTCTAACAAAAGTTCAAAAGAGAAAGGTATTGCTTTAGTGGCAAGGAACAACAAGAAGAAGAAGAAGGGGAAGAAGAAGGAGAAGGAAGTTGCTTCATCTTCATCCTCATCCGAGTCCGAGGAGGAGGGCAGCTGGTCTTCTTCCTCCAAGATGGCCAACTTTGTTAGAAGAATGATGAGGAAGAGCCGGCGCCTCAAGGGTAAAGGTAACCCTAGTGAAGTTAAGATTGATAAATCTAACATTACTTGTTATGAGTGTAGCAAGAAAGGGCATTACAAGGATAAATGTCCAAAGTTAAAGAAGAAGAAGGATAAATCAAAGAAGAAAAGGAAGGCCTTGAGGGCCAAATGGGATGATTCGTCCTCTAGTTCATCCGAAGAGGAGGAGGAGTACACTCATCACCGTGCCCTCATGGCCATAGAGGATTCAAATGAAGAGGAGAGTGGAGATGAATCAAGCTCCTCAACCGCGCCTTCATCATCTTCGGATGATGAAGAGGTAATTTCTCCCGAGCTAGATAAGTGCTATAGAACCATTGCATGTCTAGCTAGATTGCTTAAAAAATCCAAGAACAAAGTTAAATTGTTGAAATTGGAAGTAGAAGAATTGAAATCCTCTAGGGTGGAGGATATTAATGATTTTCATGAAAAATCCTCAATGGATGAGAATCTTGATAATTTACATGTTAAAAATCTTGAGGATGAAAATAAGGGCTTGAAGGGTGAAATTGAAAACCTCAAGAATATTCTTGAGAAATTTTCAACAAGCTCCAAATCCCTAGATATGATCTTAAACTCACAAAAGACGGTTTATAACAAGGCCGGTAGAGGTTACCGACCTAAAGAACCCACTTTTGTGTCCTTGATGTCAAGAACCCAATTTAGATCATCAAATGATTCTAGGGTTCAAAAAGTCAAAAAGAAAATGACTAAGGCATGGGTGCCTAAGTCTTTCATTGTAGATGCCTTAGGTCCCAAAATTTGGGTACCTAAAACCTCAATATTTAGAATTGTATAAGCATTAATTGAGGGGGAGCATCTATCAACATGGGTTGTTGATAAGTGGTGCTCCAAACCCAAGGCTAAGGTTATACTAGTTTCAAAATAAGTCAACAAGCCTTGGAAATTATTTTTATATATTACATGAAGGGTTTAGATTCACACATAATTTGCTCTTGCCATGAATTGCTTAGATTAATTGGTTTTGTTGTTGCAATTTATATTTGTCTGCAAGTTATATGCTTTATCTCAAGGAACAATTGCATATATGGTATACAATATCAATACATGATGAGGCATCAATAGACAAAGACATGAGCTCAAGGTTTAGACTTAGATTTTGCTTAAGGTATTTTGTTTGGTAAACATGATCAAGTATGTCATGATTTTCTTATGTGTGTCATAGAACATGGATCCATGCTAATTTTGGTTAAGAACAAGTATGGACACACTAGTTAGTACTAACTCGAAAATCACTATGAAAATCTCACAATACATGATTAGACAAAGGACATGAGCTTAAGGTCTAGGGTTAATGCTTTCTTTGTATCAAACTTAAACTTCATGACTTGTTTGATTTCCCATTGATCATGCTCTGACACAAATCATGACATATATTTTGATTAAGGGAATCCTTAGAATCAAATGTATTACCTCTATGCTTTGACACAAATCATGTTGATCACTTTGGAAAATGATTTTTTAAAAAGATACCCTTTAGGATCAAACGGATTACACCTGATTGTGTTAGGGTTTGGGAATGGCTAAGAATTAAAACAAACCTAATTTTAGGATTTTTGAAATCTGGAAATCAGAAAACATCCTGTGCCGAACCTGATCGGTCCACCGACCGATCAGGGATCCCTCTGATCGGTCCGATGACCGATCAGACCAACTCTGATCAAGGAACTCCCAGATCATTCCAAATTGATCCAAAACCTCCTCAAACCAATCAATTTTTATCGAATTGTATCAGATTACTGATCATACTAATACACACAAATCTGATACAAACCTAGTACTTAATAGTGATTTGATACAAACCTATGTTGGAATGTTCAAATTCATAAGAAAGGGTTTGTTGAGTCATGACTCTTGTTCTTAATGTCGTATTTCGGAATTGTTTCTGAAATATCGAATATTAATAGAGTCTACTTCACTGTTATGGAATGCAAATTGTCAATGCAGTCTGATCAGGAACGTATCAGAGGTTCAGAAATTTTTTTGAAATCTGATCGCTCCCCAGACTAATCAAAATATTTCTGTATCTAGTAATCAACAGACCTGGTTAGTCACGGAGACCGATCAGGACCTTGTTTCAGATACAGATGCATTCCTTACTCGTCCTGTGAAGCATATACGTAGTTGACCATGATATACTTCTGTATATGTCTTCACATGGAAGTCCAAGTGTTAATGCAGTCCGATCTTGAACGAATCAGAATTATAGAAATTTTTCTGAAAATTGATCGTTCATAGATAAATCAGAAATTTTTCTGTATCGATCATCAGTCTAATGGAACTGCGATAATTATTGTCATATGATGCATATACATTGTTGCCATGATACATCTATGGTATATGCCTCTCATATGCAATTCAAAAATCATCCTTTGACTTACTTGTCATATGAAACATATACATGCTTGACCATGATATTATTCTGTATATGTTTTCATCTGCGATTCAAAAAATTATCCTTTGATTATTCTGGGTTTGGGGAGAGACCCTTGGTTGAGGGGGAGTTTGATGTTTAAACTTAATAAGCATACCCTTTTCGATGTTTGACAA
>JAGFNQ010000566.1:528161-574111 GCA_024364735.1 Boesenbergia rotunda | reverse complement strand
TTGGCACGTTGCTCCTTCGTGGATCGGTCTGGTGACCGATCCAGCGATGTCTGATCGGTCTGGTGACCGATCAGGGAGTGTGTGTTTCACTCACTGCATAGCTCCTGATCGGTCTGGTGACCGATCAGGGAGCGAACAGTGAGTTGAGTTCCCTTGCTAATCAGGTCCAGAACGGTCCGATGACCTATATCAGAGACTTAGAATTTGATTAAAGAATCACTGTTCACTCAAGCCTGATTGGTCTGGTGATCGATCAGGCAGGAGCCTGATTGGTCTGGTGACCGATCAGGCGCAGCTGGGATTTGATTAAAGTTTCAGCCTGATTGGTCTGATGACCGATCAGGAGTATGCAGAAGACTGTGGATCGGTCTGGTGACCGATCAGGGTCCTTCCTGATCAGTCTGGTGACCGATCAGGCGCAGAACTTTAATTCAAATACGCTGTCAGAAGCTCTGATCGCGTCTGTTTTCACTGCCGATTCTCTGCTACATTGCTGATTATGTTTGATATGCATTGCTAAGCTTCTATTGGAGTGTGCAGGCTTTACAGGGATGATTCAAACACTCAAGGAGGGTCAAAGGGATGCTTTCCGTTGAGCAGGTTTGGCAGTTTTCCATCGCAGGTTACAACGGGCGCTGCTGGCAACGGCTGGAAGCTGACCTGGGGCTGGGGCTCGACTGAGGAGAGTTCAGTGAGTCCAGAGGAGGTCAGGGGTAGCTGGCTTGTTGCAGGTGAGCAGCTGGGAGCTGAGTGGAGCGTCTGTGACCTGGCGTTTGGGCAGCTGGGATAAGTGTGGGCTGGCGATGAAGAGAGGAGAGCTCTCACTACCGCAGCAACACTTGATCCATCCTTAGCAATCACTCTGTCTTGAAGCTTCTGCAAACTTGATCATTCTTTGAAGCTTGAGAGACCTGAGCACTAAGAAGGACTCGTGGCAAGGCGATCAACAAGCAAACAAGGAAGAGTGAGTGAAGGCTCTTGCCGAGGTTGTGCTGGGGTTGTTGTTTGTGCTTGTAAGCGTTTCTCTTCATCTGCTTGTGCTCTGTAAGTCTCCGATTGTCTCTGTGCTTTTCATTCTACATCAACTTGTTGAGACATTTTGTGGAGAGGTTACTCCACCGAGAAGGAGGATTTGATATCCGGATTTCCGGGGCTTGATCTGCCGACGATCAAGGGATCGCCCACCTTAAGGGCACGCCAAGGAGTAGGGGCAAGATATCCCCGAACCTTGTAAAACGATCCTTGTTAGCGATCCTTGGTTTGTATTCTCTGTTTCTGCAGTTTTGTTAAGTTTGCTTCTCTGCATTTGTTTTGTTTCCACTGCTACTAACTTAAGTGCAGAGAAAGATTTCAAAGAGCAAGTTTTGTCTAAGTCCAAGAGATCGACTAGATTCACCCCCCCCCCCCTCTAGCCATCTCGTCCCCAACAAGTGGTATCAGAGCCTGGGGCTCTGTTCACGGCTTAACATCCGAGGGCTTACAGTAAGATGGCTGGAAGAGAAGGATTGAGCACAAATCGACCTCCATTTTTCGACGGCAGTGATTTTTCATATTGGAAGTCAAGAATGGAGTTTTACTTGAAGATGAACATCCACACTTGGTTTGCTATCAAGGAGGGTTTTGCTCCTCCAAAGGATAATGAAGGAAAAGAGTTGGATTTATCAAAATGGTCGGCTGAGCATGTTCGCAAGGGAGAAGCCGATGCGAAAGCGGTGGTGACTTTGCAATGCGGGATGACCAAGGATCAACTAATCAAGGTTAGCCCATTCACCTCAGCCCAAGACCTTTGGAATAAGCTCATTGAGCTTCATGAGGGCACCCGGGACTCAAGGATAGCCAAGAGAGACCTCCTTCTCAGTCAACTACAGAATTTGACAATGGGAGAAAGTGACACTGTAAGTATGCTTCATAGTAAATTCAAAGAAATCCTCAATGGTCTACACTCCATAAATGAGAAGGTAGAGAACCGAGATCTTATTATGTATGTTCTCAAAGCTTTTCCTAGGAATGCCTTGTGGTCATCCTTGGTGGATGCCTACAAGGTCTCCAAGGATTTATCTTTTGTCAAGTTAGAAGATCTATTTTTTGAAATGGAACAACATGAGATCTCTAACAAAAGTTCAAAAGAGAAAGGTATTGCTTTAGTGGCAGGGAACAACAAGAAGAAGAAGAAGGGGAAGAAGAAGGAGAAGGAAGTTGCTTCATCTTCATCCTCATCCGAGTCCGAGGAGGAGGGCAGCTGGTCTTCTTCCTCCAAGATGGCCAACTTTGTTAGAAGAATGATGAGGAAGAGCCGGCGCCTCAAGGGTAAAGGTAACCCTAGTGAAGTTAAGATTGATAAATCTAACATTACTTGTTATGAGTGTAGCAAGAAAGGGCATTACAAGGATGAATGTCCAAAGTTAAAGACGAAGAAGGATAAATCAAAGAAGAAAAGGAAGGCCTTGAGGGCCACATGGGATGATTCGTCCTCTAGTTCATCCGAAGAGGAGGAGGAGTACACTCATCACCGTGCCCTCATGGCCATAGAGGATTCAAATGAAGAGGAGAGTGGAGATGAATCAAGCTCCTCAACCGCGCCTTCATGATCTTCGGATGATGAAGAGGTAATTTCTCCCGAGCTAGATAAGTGCTATAGAACCATTGCATGTCTAGCTAGATTGCTTAAAAAATCCAAGAACAAAGTTAAATTGTTGAAATTGGAAGTAGAACATTTAAAATCCTCTAAGGATGAGGATATTAATGACTTGCGTGTTCAAAATCTTGAGAATGAAAATAAGGACTTGAAGGGTGAAATTGAAAATCTCAAGATTGTTCTTGAGAAATTTTCAACAAGCTCAAAAACCCTAGATATGATCTTGAACTCACAAAAAGCGATTTACAACAAGGTTGGCTTGGGTTACCAACCTAAAGAATCAAGTTTCATGTCATTAATGTCAAGAACCCAATTTAGATCATCAAATGATTCTAGGGTTCAAAAGGTTAGGAAGAAAATGACTAAGGCATGGGTGCCAAAGTCATTAATTGTAGATGGTTTAGGTCCCAAAATTTGGGTACCTAAAACCTCCATATTTAGAATTGTATAGCTTTGATTGAGGGGGAGCATCTATCAACATAGGTTGTTGATAAGTGGTGCTCCGAACCCAAGGCTAAGGTTACATTAGTTTCAAAATAAGTCAACAAGCCTTGGAAATTATTTTTATATATTGCATGAAGGGTTTAGATTCACACATAATTTGCTCTTGGCATGAATTACTTAAAAGAATTGGTTTTATTTACAATTTGTGTTTTCATGCAAGTTATGGTTTATGAAATGTCTTATCTCAAGCCCAAGTATGCCATGAGTATCTTGTATGTGTTATAACACATGAATGCATGTTTAAGAACAAGATGAGCATATAGTTTGGGCTGATCATTAGAAAAATCTCACAATACATCATTAGACAAGAACATGAACTTAAGGTCTAGGTTCAGTGTTTTCTTGAAATGAATCAAAAGAATTGGCATGTATTCAAGGTCTTCACACTTAGTGTTGCTTATGATGGTAAATGAACTTGGAAAAAAATTGGGAACTTGATCATGCCTTAATACTGGTATTATATAGGCATGTTTTGAAATTTAATCATATGTTGATCGCTTCCAAACTCATCATATTTTCTGGAATCATGCTTTGAACTTTGTATTTATAAGTTTTACTCTCAAGTTATATTGGAGATATTGCATGATTTGAAAATATACATGTTAGTTAAAGAGATGCAAATCATGTTGTTTTCTTTGGTTAAGGAACATGAGTATTGTTTAACGGAACTCTGTTAGGAGTTAAATTTGATTGTGTTAGGGTTTAGAGTGTTCAAACGTTGAAACAGAACCGTTTCTGAAACTTCTCAGTTTCAGAAACCTGTCTGTGTCATACCTGATCGGTCCACCGACCGATCAGGACTCACTCTGATCGGTCTGATGACCGATCAGATCAACTCTGATCAAGGAACTCCTAGATCGTTCCAAGTTGATCCAAAACCTCCTCAAACCAATCAATTTTCATCGAATTGTATCATATTACTGATCATACTGATACACACAAATCTGATACAATCCAAGTCAAATTGAAACATATTTGATCCTCCATTGGTACAATCCTGGTACTAAGGAAGTACAAATTTGTTCAAGTGGTACTTGAAACAAAACCTAAATACTGATTTGATACAAACCTATGTTGGAATGTTCAAATTCATAAGAAATGGTTTGTTTGAGTCTTGACTCTTGTTCTTAATGTCGTGTTTCGGAAATTTTTCTGAAATGACGAATATTAATAGAGTCATCTCCCCTGTTATGGAATGTAAATTGTCAATGCAGTCTGATCAGGAACGTATCAGAGGTTCAGAAATTTTTCTGAAATCTGATCGCTCCCCAGACTAATCAAATATCCTTCTGTATCACGTAATCAACAGACCTGGTTGGTCACGGAGGACCAATCAGGACTATGTTTCAGATACAGATGCATTTCTTACTCGTCCTATGAAGCATATACGTATTTGACCATGATATACTTCTGTATATGTCTTCACATGAAACTCCAAGTGTTAATGCAGTCCGATCTTGAACGAATCAGAATTACAGGAATTTTTCTAAAAATTGATCGTTCATAGATAAATCAGAAATTTTTTCTGTATCGATCATCAGTCTGATGGAACTGCGATAATTGTTGTCATATGATGCATATACATTGTTGCCATGATACATTTATGGTATATGCCTCTCATATGCAATTCAAAAATCATCATTTGACTTACCTGTCATATGAAACATATACATGTTTGACCATGATATTATTTTGTATATGTTTTCATGTGCAATTCAAAATTATGCTTTGATTATTTTGGGTTTGGGGAGAGACCCATGTTTGAGGGGGAGGTATGTTCAAATTTAATAACCATACCCTTTTCAATGTTTGACAAAGGGGGAGAAAATGACTGATTAAGTTTATGGTTATTATAGGGGGAGGATCATGATTCCCTTATGAGAATTGAATGGATTTCAATTGACTGATACCCAAACTTAAATCGGGTTGTCAAACAACAAAAAGGGGGAGATTGTTGATGCAGTCTGGCCCGGTTGTTGTTTTGGTGTTTGACAATGATTTAAGTTTGATTGAGCGAATTCGGGTTAAAGTCCTGGTCGGGGACTGGGCATGAAATCCCGGTGAGTGAAGTCGGGTCCTGGTGAGTGAAGCCAGGTGATTGGAAATCCCGGTGAGTGAAGCCGGGTCCTGGTGAGTGAAGCCGGGTCCTGGAAATCCCGGTGAGTGAAGCCGGGTCCTGATGAGTGAAGCTAGGTGATGGAAATCTCGGTGAGTGAAGCCGGGTCCTGGTGAGTGAAGCAAGGTGTTGGAAATCCCGGTGAGTGAAGCCGGGTCCTGGTGAGTGAAGCCAGGTGTTGGAAAAGTCCTAGTTCGGAAGGGTTGGGTGAAAAGTCCTAGCTTGGAGGGCTAGGTGAAAAGTCCTAACTTGGAGGGTTAGGTGCAAATTCCCATCCTGGAGAATTAGGTGAAAAGTCCTGGCTTGGAGGGTCAGGTGCCTAGCTTGGAGGGCTAGGTTGGATGAAGTTCTAACTCGGAAGGGTTGGGTGAAAAGTCCTAGCTTGGAGGGCTAGGTGAAAAGTCCTAGCTTGGAGGGCTAGGTGAAAAGTCCTAACTTGGAGGGTTAGGTGCAAATTCCTAACTTGGAGAGTTAGATGGAAAAATCCTTAGCTTGGAGGGCTAAGGTGAATGAAACCGTAGCTTGGAAGGCTGGGTCTGCGTCCCTGGATCGGTCTGGTGACCTATCAGGGAGTTGGCACGTTGCTCCTTCGTGGATCGGTCTGGTGACCGATCCAGCGATGTCTGATCGGTCTGGTGACCGATCAGGGAGTGTGTGTTTCACTCACTGCATAGCTCCTGATCGGTCTGGTGATCGATCAGGGAGCGAACAGTGAGTTGAGTTCCCTTGCTAATCAGGTCCAGAACGGTCCGGTGACCTATCAGAGACTTAGAATTTGATTAAAGAATCACTGTTCACTCAAGCCTGATTGGTCTGGTGACCGATCAGGCGCAGCTGGGATTTGATTAAAGTTTCAGCCTGATTGGTCTGGTGACCGATCAGGAGTATGCAGAAGACTGTGGATCGGTCTAGTGACCGATCAGGGTCCTTCCTGATCGGTCTGGTGACCGATCAGGCGCAGAACTTTAATTCAAATACGCTGTCAGAAGCTCTGATCGCGTCTGTTTTCACTGCCGACCAGACCGATCAGGCGCAGAACTTTAATTCAAATACGCTGTCAGAAGCTCTGATCGCGTCTGTTTTCACTGCCGATTCTCTGCTACATTGCTGATTATGTTTGATATGCATTGCTAAGCTTCTATTGGAGTGTGCAGGCTTTACAGGGATGATTCAAACACTCAAGGAGGGTCAAAGGGATGCTTTCCGTTGAGCAGGTTTGGCAGTTTTCCATCGCAGGTTACAACGGGCGCTGCTGGCAACGGCTGGAAGCTGACCTGGGGCTGGGGCTCGACTGAGGAGAGTTCAGTGAGTCCAGAGGAGGTCAGGGGTAGCTGGCTTGTTGCAGGTGAGCAGCTGGGAGCTGAGTGGAGCGTCTGTGACCTGGCGTTTGGGCAGCTGGGATAAGTGTAGGCTGGCGATGAAGAGAGGAGAGCTCTCACTACCGCAGCAACACTTGATCCATCCTTAGCAATCACTCTGTCTTGAAGCTTCTGCAAACTTGATCATTCTTTGAAGCTTGAGAGACCTGAGCACTAAGAAGGACTCGTGGCAAGGCGATCAACAAGCAAACAAGGAAGAGTTGAGTGAAGGCTCTTGCCGAGGTTGTGCTGGGTTGTTGTTTGTGCTTGTAAGCGTTTCTCTTCATCTGCTTGTGCTCTGTAAGTCTCCGATTGTCTCTGTGCTTTTCATTCTACATCAACTTGTTGAGACATTTTGTGGAGAGGTTACTCCACCGAGAAGGAGGATTTGATATCCGGATTTCCGGGGCTTGATCTGCCGACGATCAAGGGATCGCCCACCTTAAGGGCACGCCAAGGAGTAGGGGCAAGATATCCCTGAACCTTGTAAAACGATCCTTGTTAGCGATCCTTGGTTTGTATTCTCTGTTTCTGCAGTTTTGTTAAGTTTGCTTCTCTGCATTTGTTTTGTTTCCGCTGCTACTAACTTAAGTGCAGAGAAAGATTTCAAAGAGCAAGTTTTGTCTAAGTCCAAGAGATCGACTAGATTCACCCCCCCCCCCCCTCTCTAGCCATCTCGTCCCCAACATTAGAAATATCAACACTTATGCCAAGCTGGACTACGATATTTTTTAAGCAATCAACAACACTGTGTTGCTGATTTCAAAAATCAGCAACAATGTTATTGCTGATTTAAATTTTGAGAGATCATACCTTTTGACTGGATTTGAATAACGAGACATACAATATATCAAATCAAAGATCTTTAAATGAGCTTCGATTTGATATATTGGACATCCCATGGTTTATTCTCATTTAAAAATTATGATATCTCAAAATTTAAGTCAGCAATAACGTTGTTACCGATTTTTGAAAATCAACATCATTGTGTTGTTGATTTTGACACAATGGTGTGATTTTCGAAATCCAATGGCACTGTGTTGCTAATTAGGTCTAGTGTTGGTGGAGCTAATCTTAGAAAATCAGCTCCACTCGATGGAGTTAGTTTTCTCAAACCAGCACTACCAAGTGAAGCTAGTTTGAGAAAATCAGCACTACCACGTGGAGTTGGTTTTTATAAACCAACACCGCCACATGAACTTCTACGCATTCATTTTGTACCGCCAGATGGCATCAATTGAGAGTCAAACATCATGAGGAAAACTACTAATACCATCCGATAAAGGATTGAGAGCATATTGTTGGAATCGGTTGGCCGATAAGAGGGGGGTGAATTGTCCTGTAAGAATAAACTAATCTTTTACTTTCTTTAAACAAAGATAGAGTTAATTATATAAAATAAATCATTAACTTAAGCAGTTAACTAAGCAAAGTTTCCCTATAATCTATAAAACCTAAAAAATTCAAGTTTTCAAAAATAACATTCTAAGTATTTTTCAAATTTTAAAAATTAATTTTTGAACGAAAATTTATAGAAATTTATTAAACAATCAAAAAATTTCGAAAAAAATTCTATGGATAGATAAGAATAAAGCCTATCATAGAAAAATTTTAAATGAATTTTTTTGCAAAAATTAAATATTTGAAAAGAATTTTCAAAAATGATAAAACAATAAAAATTCACAACATTAATTATTAGAAAAATCTAATAGTTCAGTATAGATTTAGGTACCCAATAGAAATTTCTATCTACAAGGCTAATCAAAAATTTGAGCGAAATATAACTTTTTAGAATTTTTATAATTTACTCGCTGTGATTTCTAATATACTAATTAAGTCTTCCAAAATATTTAGTTTTTAAATTTCAAAAATAATTTGAATTTTTACCAATATAGTCATTTTTCAACTTCTCTATTTGAGCCTTTAACTTTTCATTTTCTAGTTTTAGTTTATCATACATCTCTAATAGGAATGCAGATGTTAATTTTCTTTTTAAATCTATTTTTTTTTAACTTACATAGTGATATAGTCATCCTTTGAAGTCCACAATATAATTGATCAGGAGGTAAAAGGCATATCTCACTTATCATATCATGTTCAAAGTCGGAAGCTCCCCCTCACTACTAGAAAAAATACATTCAACAACAGTGAATCACTGTTGTCGTATACCCAATATCACTGTTGTTAAAGGTCATGTTGTTAAAGGGGGGGTCTACGACAACAGTGAATCACTGTTGTCGTTTGGTCTACGACAACAGTTTTCCGCTGTTGTCGTATATCACATTCGACAACATTTTGACAACAGTTTTTCACTGTTGTCTTTTATTATATTCGACAACAGTTTTATAACCGTTGTCGTATATCAATAACAACAGTTTATCACTGTTGTCGTTTAGGGTTTTCACAACAGTTCCACAACAGTTTCATACCAATTTGACAACAAAGATATTTCCATTATATTTTCAATTAAAAGGCAATAATTTAACCTCGAAACAAAAACTATATATATCAAACATCATCAACATATTTACAATAAAGATCCACCACAACCTTTCTACAGACGAAACCACAAAAGTATCTTCTGTCCAAAAACCTTTCTACAGACGAAACCACTAAAGTATCTTCTGACCCAAATTACAAGAGTTCAAATTATATATAATTCTGACCCAACTAAACTTACAATGAAGTTCAAATCATAAAAATTATAGCTTGGACGGTCACATTAATGGTCTTCGAACATGATCACAAACAAGTCCCTGCAGCTGGAAAAAAGAGAACAAACACTCTAATTAGTTATTCTATTAAATGCATATGTCCAATAAAAAATGATCCATGAAGATATGTATCAACAAACAACAAAAATAACAAACTAACAAACAAAAAAGATATGCATGTATCAGCACTTGCAATTATAAGGAAACTGCTAGCTTGACTTATCTAGACATTTACAGCCTTGCAACCACTTTTCAAGGAAAATACTCAGACGACCATATTAAATATCTGACAGTGTATGTACCATATGTAAATCGTGCATATCCTTTACGAGATAGGCGATGAGGGTAAATGTTCTTCTTTCGTTTCTCCTTCTGGACAGCACTTAGATTCTAGTCAAGTGAAACATTCGATATAGTCAAATTTACTAAATCATTAATTACCTTATTGTCTACTTATTTCTGAAAGAACAAAAAAATAAACTTACAATGAAGTCGACGGATATGCGCGTAAGGACAAAAGTCATCCAATCTTCTTTTGAAATTTCCTTAATTATTTTGCTCGTGTTCTTTCCACCCTCCTTTCTTCCTTCTCAAGATAGGAAAGGAGACGTCTGTATCATCTCAAGGAACACTGATTATATTAATTAGAAGATAATAAGCAAGTGAAGTGCCAGAGTACTTGAACTTCTCAAGTAGCATACTAATCAGTTCAACATTCAGATTTGATGGTCAGTAGTAGGGAAAAAAATACAGAATTTTCAGAGACTAGCACCTCAGCAAAATTCTATCCCCTTCCAGTGTATGATCATAAATAATTGAGTTACATGAGTTCATTTGAACATGTAAAGGACATGAGTTCATTTGAACATGTAAAGGATCACGGCCTCTGAAGCAAAATATGTTAACCACTGTATGTACCATATGTCTCGTGAAAAAATCTCTTTTGACTAAAAGAGCATGCATGTGGTAACAAAATCATATGGACATGGTGAATAGTGTTTGCTGAAACAAATAGTTCAAGCACGCATTACTGACCCTTTCTATTTTGTGATATTTCATGAAGCAAAATGCATTCAGAAGTACCTGGACAGCAATATCTTTTTACCAATATCTTCAATTATTCAGTGGACTTACTTGCATGTGTCAAAAGAGTATATTGAACTTTATGAAGACCAAAATTATCATCAAGAGAAGAAACAAAGAAAGCGTTTAACATCTCTAAAATTAAAGACGTACAAAGAAAACTTCTTTATCAACTTTCTAAAATCATATCAAATAAATAAGATCATTAAACAAGTCAACATTAACATAAGGAGTCATATCTACATCATTGAATTAAGAAAAAGTCTTAGAAAATGCAACAAGTGCTACCTTAAATGCTAATGGTAAGATAATTAATAATGCAGTAAAAGCATATGAAAATATGTAAGCAGCATTGCAGTTTATCTAAATACAAAACAAATTTAACATAACACTTGTACTTTGAACTTTGCCCTATTGACTTTGACATAATTGAAAATTTCATTTATATATCAGTCTGAGAATGCACTCATCATACAATTGAAGAACACATTACCCCAAATTAACTTACCAAAAACACTTCTTATACACTCAATACCTAGGCATATATTCACACATCTTTTCTTATAATAAAATGATCGCCCTATAACAATGAAATTCAAAAGACAGTTAAGAAACTGTCATAGGTAAAAATGAAAAGAAGTGGAACACGCTTCCTAGGTTCCACTTCTGAGGGAAATTATTTGAGGTTGACATATGGATTACATCTTACTATTGAAGTACATCCAAAGCCTATATTAGTATAGTAACATTTAGATCCTTAAACATTTTCATTACATTAAATATAATTTCTTACAGAGTAATAAATAAAGTTACAAAATATATCTACAAACAAATTGTTAGTTTTTGTCTGAATAGCAAAGTCTTACACAACAAACCAAAGAGCATAAGATGCTATAAATCTACTTGTAAACTACTAATAGGGTTGGCAGAAAATTATGCTCTACTGGACAATGTTCTTAGTTTCAAACTCATCAACAGTTAGTGAATGAATGAAGTTATCAAGGAATTAGTTGGGTCCTACATAAAAGAAATGATCAAAGCTCAACTAAACCTAGCTAATGCAATTTGGGAATCTAATAGAGCTCACGTACAAGTTTGGGAATCCATAGGGAAACATCCAAGAATGAAGATCACAACCAAGCCTTACCTGAAAACCCACACACCAAGCTTTCCTCTGCCCCTTTCTGTTTCGATCAGAAGAAACCCAGCCACATGCAAGAGCTCTAATTTCCAGAAATCCCTAGGAAGAGGACTAGGTTAGCTCCAACTCACGGTACCAAAAACAATCAATAGCGATCTCAACTCACTAGGAGGGCCGCTGGAAGTGGCACTCAGCCGGGAAGGAGCAATTCGCCTGTCGTAGCTAGCGATGAAGATGCGGTGTTGACACAGGGTACTGCTTGCCTGGGCGTCAGTAGCTAGGGCATGCGATCGAGGAAGAAGAAAAGGTAAGTGAGGAGGCATCGCCTCCTTGCTTGCGCGATGAAGAAGAAGAGAGCGAGAGGAGTCGGGGCTCACCTCGCAAGGGTGAAAGGAAGCGCCGCTCTCGGGGCTTCCTTGGACTCGGGCGATGAAGAAGGGGGAGAGGCGTCGACTCGTGGCTGCGAGGGGTTTGTGTGAGGAGGGGTTTTTTTTGCAGTTGGATATCCACCGTTGATTTTGTTTATTGCTTGAACAGCACAACAATACAACAACAACAGTTTAATATAACTGTTGTCTATTGTCATAATAGACAACAGTTTATCACATCAGTTGTTGTAAATCCCGCCTATAGACAACAGTTATTTTGTAACTGTTGTCGTTGAGTATACATACGACAACATTTTGTTATTACTGTTGTCTTTTTACGTATACAGACCAACAACAACAACGGTTAATACTAAAATTGTTGTTAAATTGACATAAGACAACACTTTATCAAAAAACCGTTGTCGATTATGTGTTGTTGAATGCAAAAATTCTAGTAGTGCCTTCACTACTGTTCTCCTCTTGGTAGTTGGCTATTAGTGCTAGTCCGACATGTTCCTTGAGTTCGGATTCATCTGACGATGACTCATCCCATATGACCTTCAGGTTCTTGTGTTTTGACTTGTTTACTCTTAGTCTTGAGTAGATCTCTATGATGTGCCCTTCTTGATCATAGTTGTAGCAGCAGACCTTTCTTTATCTAGGAGAATATTTCATACCCTGCACTTTATTAAATTATTTAAATTTGAAATACTTATTCAGCTTCCTTACCATATATGTCATTTCTGTTAGATCGTGTACGTCATGCTAGAGGGGGTGAATAGTAATTTCTCGATTTTCTTCCTACAAGGTTAGCGTGCACAAGCGGAAACAATAATAATAAAATCAAACAACGCTAACACAAACCTATTTACGTGGTTCGGAGATGACGTCCTACTCCACGACAGTCCGTAAGGTGGACGTTCCCTCGATCCTTCAGCGGATCACTCCCCGGATGCCCTCCGACTAACTCGTGTAGCTCCTTGTGGGTGGAAAAACCTCGCCACAATCACAAGCACACCTCTGACTACAAAAGACTACTAACAAGCCTTAACCAAGCTTGTTTCGTCAAGAGCTCCCAGCCCAAACCGAGTTCTCTTAAATAAAACTCTAAGTTGAAACCCTCGCCACCAGTCGACTGCTCCCAGGGCAGTCGACTGGTCCCAGACAAACAGCAAGCCAACGGCTAGCTGTAATGGCTAGTTTTCGACTTTACCAATCGACTACCCCTAGAGCAGTCGACTGGTCCAGGGTCGAAACCTTTCTATGAGTTTCTGTGACCTTTATCAGTCGACTGCCCCAAGGGCAATCGACTGGCCACCCTCACACCTAAGGTTTTCCTTCCCGAGTACACTTCTCTCAGCACTCGAACCCTAGGATTCCCCGAGTACAATCACTCAGCACTCGTACCCTCATGACTCAGCTGACTCCTCACCAACAACCTCGACTATTGTCTTCGCGCCCTCTTCATCTTTGGCTCCCGTCCCTCGGATGCACACAAGCCTCCAGCTTGCCTCCATGCTATCCTTCACGCATGCCTCGAAGTCCGCGCCCCTCGGCTCATCGTCCCTGCTATTCATAATCCCTCAAGTGCACACACAAGCCCACGGCTTGCCTCCATGCCACCCTTCACCGTTTCCAAAGCCGCTAGCCAAGCCAATATGTATAACCTACAAGACCTGCATACTCCAATACACATACTAAAACACAAGGGTAAACCTAACTTAAACCCTTTGTCCAAACATCAAAACACATGGTCACTCAGGACCATAGATTGCCCCAACAATCTCCCCCTTTTTGATGTTTGGCAATACGTTTAAGTTAGGAAAAACAAATAGCAATAAATAGCAATAATAATACTAAACAACCATTTGGACTTACATTGCCAAGGCTTCATCTTGGACTTACACCGCCAATGCATATGCAATGCAAACATGTATGGATCCTATCCCAAGGCATCCTCACACCTAACCTTCCCAAAAGTTAGGACTTTTGTCAACCCGGGCTTTTTAAAACCTATCCCAAGGCTCCCCCTACATTGGACTTACAAAGGCTTTTTAAGAACCTCTCCAAGGTTCCCCTTACGCCAAGAATGGAGCAGCAATGCTCCCCCTTCACCTAAGCTCCCCCTAAACATAGGATTTCTTGCAAAGGCGTGTTTGGTTTCCCAAATTAAACCCAACACTTCTCCCCCTTTGCCTAACATCAAAAAAGACTCCAACAATTCCCCCCTTATTGGATCTTTGACCTCTAAATGATTATAAACATAGTGTACTAACCCCCCCCCCCACCCACAAGATTCCACACTTGTTTTACATCAACTGAACACTTTTTTAGCTGTTGAACATCCAATTCAGCTTGTATCAATCGACTGCCCAAAGGGCAGTCGACTGGCACGCTGAAAAACCCAATTTCAGCTTTTTGAATCCAAATTCAGAAATACGCCAGAAATTCCACAAATCTCCAAAAATTCCCAAATTTTGTGAATTTAAAAAACAATCATCTCATTCTGATATCCGAGTCAAAAGTTATGATTTTTTGAAAGTTTAGTATATAGTTGTAGCAGTTGCTCGATAGTAGCTACTACAATGTGTAATAGTTAAACAATAATAGTTGTGACAACGTGTAGCAGCTACACAAAAATAGTTGTTACAATTGTGTAGCAAACTTCTGAACATCATAATTTTTTACTTGGATATTAGAATGAGATGATTTTTTTTGAATTATAGATTTCCGAATGAGTTTTGATTCAAAAAATAAAAAATTTATTTCAATATTTTGGTATATACTAAAATATTAAAAAATAATAATTTTTATACTGACATCGATATCGAAAATTATACCTGCCAACACACACGTATTGCCATGACAAACAATGTTTCATAGCAAAAACTCTATAATTACCCACCAACACACAAATAACACTAAATTGCTCTATAATTACCAAACGAACTACACATTACTATCATCACATCTTATCAAGTGCTAGATGTTCATTCCTTAACTACTTATTTGATAGCGAGAAAGCCGCGTGTGTGACAACCCGCATTATCCAACCAATCACCACCATGAGTATTTGTCTAATTCTTCTCATTGTAGCAATTCAAGGAGTAATTTGCAATTGTTGGTCTTCAGCTCCTTCGTAGTATTCTTTGCACTTCTAACATCAGCCTCCAACTTATTTTTTCTTCTTAGCAATTGTGGTATTACCCATGTTGATCTACTGCACATCTCAGCATCAACCTAAGCCCAGAGATCACACCCTCCACTCTGTGATTCCATATTATTTATGAGATTTGCTATTCAAAGTTATGCACAAAAGAAAGTGTCAAATTATATTTACCCTACCTTACCTCAAATAGCGAACATATGGTAAACCTCCTCCCTGGGTTATCATCAATCCATGAGGTGATGATTTTCGCCATTAGTCCATATCTATATTTCGGTTGATTGGTGGTGCAGTACTTGAGCATTTTTAACAGTCTTTTTTTTATCCTCTTCCAATAGCTTTTCTTTGATCAACCTTCCCTTTTTAAATTGCAAGGACGAAAATGCCCTATAAATTAAGAGGCAACACTTCCGAAAATTATTGCAACTTCTCGAATCATTCATACTGTCATGCTGGTTGAAATGGAATTTGTTGCAAACAATGACAAAGTATCAAATATCGTGTGACCAAAAGTCAATATTACCTATTTTTTGGGAGTTGAAAGAATTTTTTTTCTTGCTTCATTACGGGTATAATTTAGAATCTAAAATCACACAAATCTAAGTGAACTACATTATTAAATCTTTTGAGGACTTCTGGACACAAAATCTAATGCCAATTTTAGGTAAGGTAGAACGTTCTTGGACTAAGACATTGATACAAGTTTAAGAAACAATCAAACCATTAGTGTTTAGGGCAACAAACACTTAGGTCAAAATCATTAGGGTATAATTCACACAAAAAAGGCACAAGTAAGAGTTGCAGTTTATTCAACCATTTTATCGAACACTTTGGTGACATAAATGGCTTAGTCCTTTTCTTACCAACATTGGTTCCTAATTGACTCATTCAACATAACAGGTTGATTTTAGATACATTCTCCATAAAAACCACATAATTCTTCAAAAAGAAATACAACAATAGCACAATTCTAAGTTTAAACACAATCCAAAAGTCATATCATCCAATAATGTATAAACAACCCAACCACATAATTCTTAAAAAGATCTGAAATGAAAACACTTACCATATGTTTTCATGATTTAACTCTAACAAACATTCTGGAGTCCTATATAATTTATGACCTTCAACAAATCCAACAGTAATTTATTTGTAATTCATCCCAATCGAAATAGCTACACTAGAAAATAAG
Source organism: Boesenbergia rotunda (assembly GCA_024364735.1). NCBI lineage: Eukaryota > Viridiplantae > Streptophyta > Magnoliopsida > Zingiberales > Zingiberaceae > Boesenbergia > Boesenbergia rotunda. The sequence goes on along the minus strand of JAGFNQ010000566.1, from coordinate 557,834 downwards.
CAGTGAGTTGAGTGCATAGATGCCAATGAACAAAAAAATGCAAACATTTAGATTTGAAATGAAAACCCGGGTACAAACCTTGTGATTTTAGTTAGACGAGGGATAAAAAACGAGAAGAAGAAAAAATCCCACAGAGGAACAGAGGACGGGGCTAGGTCGATGCCTCCAAGCTCAGACGGGGCTGGGTCGACAAGACGGAGCTTGGACTAGGTTGGGTCAAGACCGAAATCAACGATAGAAAGGTCGAAAGGGATGTAGGGCCAGGGTGGTTGGGGTGGAGATTGTATATCGGAGGGGAGGAGAAAGGGAGAAAAGGAGAAAGCGAGAAAGAAGGCTGAAGGGGAAGAAAGACGAAGAACAAAATGGTAGAGAGAAGAAATAAATCGGCCAGCTATCTATGCTCATGTTCATGCCTATGTCGTTCACATAATTTTCACGTTCACATTTCATGTAAGAGCATCTCCAACTCATACCCTTTTACATCAAATTTAATGTTAAAATAACACCAATCCACTCCAATCAGTATCCCAAATCCCAATGCCATTTTTGGTGTTGCAACATTGCATCACCAAAGATGATGTTGCACTGTTGCAACACCAAATTTGGTGATATTATTTTTTAAATTTATTTTATTTAAAAATCTTATTATAATATATAATTAGTAAATATAATATATATTATTAAATATTATTTTACTAGATATCATAAATAAAATTTAATTTATAATTATTATTATTTTTCCATAATTATTTAATAATATTAATTATTTATTATAAATATAAATTAAAAAAATATAATAACGTATTTTAATTTTATTAAACATAGTTATAAAGATTTAATTTAATAAAAAATTTTATTTATTAAGCATATTTTAATTATAATTATATTTATAAATTATATCACTAATTTCAAAAAATATATAATAAAATAATTAAAATTTTGATTTGCATAAATGTAAAATACATCATCTATTATGTTAACATACAAAATAAAAATAATAATGACACAAAATCAAAATATTACTAATAATCACTTAAATACATAAGTAACACAACACACATAAACTTAAAAACACTCAGAGATACAAATACCAACGATACTGAGATACCTAAACATAACAAATAACTACAAATAAAGCACACATAAACTTAAAATAACTTCAATAATATAACAATACTAATATTCAGGAAAATCACTTCTCATTTCACTCAAATAATTATGATATTGGCTGTAAAAATTCATAGGATTCTGAGGTTCTTGATCTTCACCTTGATATTGATTGAATTGTGATCCTTCTCTCTGTATTGGAGATGATTGAGATCCTTCTCCTTGATGCAATTGGATGAGATCCCTGGACTTGCATTCTCTTTTTTCATAATTCTAATTTGTTCATTGTGAATATAGTCATGCATCATTGGGTCAGAGATAGAGTTTAAATTTTTAAATATGAATTACCTTTGCAATTGTAGTAGCAGTAGATCATAGCATTTGTCATTTTTGTAGTAGCAGTAGTACTTGCATTCATTGCCTCAACAAGTTGAGCATTAATATGAATTACCTTTACAATTTGTTCATCATTTTTTTCTTCATTTTTTGCTTTCTTCACCCCAGGAGGTCGTTTACTAGAATTACTACCGCTATCTAAATCGGTGATATTCACATCAAAAGTAGACACACAAGGAGATGAAGGAGTACAAAATTCTTCCTCGGATAATTGTTGTTCAGATAAACCAGTATTAGCATTTTGTCGTCGCGATTTGACACCTGCAGTATTCATATCGTCAGTGCCAAAATTTTCAATATCTTTGAGAATATTCTAAACATGGTCAAATTTGAAACCCTTTGTGTATTTCGGGTCTTGTGCTAACAATACTCTGGCACGAGTTAACTGCAAGAAAATAATTGAATATCAGTTATAAAGTCAATGTTATTAATGAACATAGACTTTGATTATAAAATTTAGATAGTCTAAAATAAATATGAGCATAACAACTTACAATATCTTGTTCAGATGCTCCACTTGGATTCAAATGTTCGATTTGTTGTATGCAACCTTTTATTTTGGATACTGCACTAAGCATAAGAAGCATTCTTTTTTGCAAAGATCTTGGTGGTCGGTAACAATGCACAAAATTCGGATCTACATGATACTCTTTCTCAATTCTAGCCCAGAATTGATCCTTCAACTGGTTGATTCCTATGATTGGATTTTGTGAAATATGAAGGTAAATATTACATAAGTATTTATCTTCTTTAATTGAGTATGAAGCTTGTCGGGAGGTGGGGGTTGAACTCATTTTGATCCGAAGAAGATAATACTCTCAAAAAAATTATTGACACAGGATGTGTTGTTGAAAGTGTGAAACGATTTTATCGTACTGTTGTTAAAGTTTTTGGAGGGCAATACTTACGATCTCCAAACGCTCAGGATGTTGCTAGGCTACTCCATATTGGTGAGCAACGTGGTTTCCAGGTATGTTAGATAGCCTAGATTGCATGCATTTAAGGTGGAAAAATTGTCCAACAGCATGGGCAGGACAATATTCTGGTCATAGTGGAAAGCCAACAATTATTCTGGAAGTCGTAGTTGATTATGGTCTGTGGATCTGGCATGCGTATTTTGGATTTCCTGGATCGAACAATGATATTAATGTGCTTGAGTCTTCTCATCTTTTTGCTAATCTTATTGAAGGTATTACTATTCCTGCTTGTTATGTCATTCAAGGAAAAGAGTACAATATGGGTTACTATTTAGCTGATGGTATATATCCGAGATGGGCAACACTTGTTCAAATAATTCATGAGCCACGAGGTCAAAAAAATAAATTATTTGCAATGAAGCAAGAAGTGTGCAGAAAGGATATTGAGCGAGCATTTGACGTGCTCCAATCACGCTTTACAATTATTGCAGGACCTTCACGTTATTGGCAGAAAAATATTTTACATGATATAATGACATTATGTATTATTATGCATAATATGATAATTGAAGATGAACGCGATTTAAATGCACCAATCATGGAACATTTAGAGATGTCAACTCCAGATATTGAGCCAGTAGTTGATGATAGTGCTCGATTTGAAGATTTTCTAGCTCGATATAGACAAATCAAAGACAAAGTAGCTCATATTACCCTTCGAAATGCATTAATTGATCATTTATGAGAGCTATATAGTAATTCTGAATGTTAAATTTTCATAATCTTGTATGTTTAATTAAGTGTTATTGTTTGTTTTAAATAAAAATTAGTAATTATGCTAATTGTCTGTAGTTTTAAAATATTTTTATATAGATTAGTTGGATGTAAAATTTTTAAAAATTAACTTATTAAAATAAATAAAATATTAATTTTAAATATAATAAGTATCATGTAAAGATTACTAAATTAAAATTTATGTGGATAATTAAATTTTGAATAAGACGAAATAGAATATTCTAAGAAATATTTCTTTTTGGTGTGATATAGTGTTAGTGGGTTGGAGCTGAAATAGTATTTGGTGCTGAAATTACACCATTTTAGTGTGGAATTGACACCAAATATAGTGTTTTGGGTTAGAGATGGTCCAACGCATCATTTCTATTGCACATATTTGTTTAATATATTAAGATTAATTAAATAAATAAAAGATTTAATAATTTATTAAATTAAATGAATAAACTATATATATTCATCTTTTTAATATTTATTCATGGATAATGATTATGAAGTGTGTAGGATCATAGAAGTGCTAGGGAGGTGAATACTACAGGTCATTTTTCATAGTTTTTCGAAAACTTAAGAGAACATAATGGAATTAAAAGAGAAACAAACACAATGATAACAAACTTTATTTTACTTGATTCATAGCCTATACTACTAGTCTAAGACCTGCGAACATTGATCACTTTTATTGGGTAATCCACTGAAGACCTTATCATTTGAATATGGATTTGAAGTCTAAGGTTCGATAAGTATAATGAAATCCAATTACAATATGAGAAATTGCATAAATGAAATATACCGACAACTTAAAGTACATTACGGACTTAGACGTTATTGTCATAGCAGTGTTGTAGCATCGTAGTCGAATTCCGGAGCAGCATGAACAGTGTTTCAACGTAGAAGATTGATGATTGACCTCCTAGTCGAAGGCCCATTTATAGCCTATTTCAGACACTTGGACTTGATCTAGGCGCCTCCACCGAGGCCTATCCGATCCACCTTGATCGCTGAGTTATCCAACTTCAGGCGCCTAGATAACTGACATGGTTGTACCTGTGCAAAGCTCTATCCTGCTGCCTTTATCTTTTCTTGGGTGTCCTCACTTACTCCTCTCAGTGGAGTACCTGATTTGCTAAACATCTGGGCATCCAAATTTGTTTAGAGTTCCTGCTCTGCAACAGATCCTCCAACTCCAAAACTTTCTCTCGATGTCCGATCCTCCAGACCCATCAAACTGCTAGACTTCCAGTCCTCTAGACTTATCTAGACTTCTCGCCAGGTGTGCTCGATCTACCTGTTGGGTATGGCTCGACGGGTTTCCTAAGCGAACACGGAGTCGAACATGAGAGACCTCTCCACGTCTACGGATTAAAATTTAATCCGAATGGAGACATGTCCCTCAAACGACCGTCTCGTCATCGTATCAATCGATTCGAATTACAACTTAGCCAATCTCAAAGATCGAGCCTTGTAATTCGCCTAACCGATTGACCACGGAAAAGACGACGAGCGGATCGCCGATTTTTGTGTTTATCTTTGGGGTCCATGACATAATTAATTATCAATATTAATTAACAACTAATTAAACAATGATAATTAATTAACACGCAATAACAAAATATCACATAAAATGATAGAAACTAATAAGGAGCCAAAGAGAGATATACCTTTTCTTTTACCTCGCAATCTTCTACCGTATGACCCTCCCTTTTTGGATGTCGTGTGGGCGACGATTTACCAAGACGCGGAGTCACCAAGGGCTTCCAATTGATCCTCCTTCTTCTTCCTTCCTTTGCGCCAACAAAGCCTAGGGCTAGGGTTTTACCGCCGGCCCCTTCAAGGAAGAAGGTGATGAAGTGGAGAAGAAGAGCTCCTCTCCTTCACCTACACCCTAGCCAACCTCTCCTTCTTCTTCCTATCCCACGACAGCAAGCACCCAAGGAAGAACTTGACTCCAACTTCCTCCTTTTGCGCTGGTGACAGTCACCACAAAAGGAAAGACCACTCCTTCGCCGGCCAGCCTTCTTCTCCTACATTTCCACTGCGCCACTAAGGAGGAGGATGCCTCTCCTTGTCCAGCAAACGTCGAGAGCAAAGAAGAAGGGAGAGGGAAGAAGATAAGTGAAGAAAACCAATGACTTTCCTCACCTCCACCGCCGGCTCCAACCTTCTCCCTTGCACCGGCAAATCGCACCTCCACCCTACTCGCTGCACACCACAAAAGGGAGAGGAGAGCTCCTCCTTTAGCTAGTGGTCGCTTGCTAGATGGATGAGAAGAGAAGAAGGGAGGAGGAAAAAATTGTTGAGGTAATCAGGGTCCGGAGTGACCAGGTGTTTTGATGTTTGGGCAAAGGGTTTAAGTTAGGTTTACCCTTGTTATCTCATATGTGTATGTTGAGTATGCAGGTTGTATAGGTTACACATATGGACTTGACCGGACGGCATGGAGACAAGCCACGGGCTTGTGTGCGCACCTAAGGGACCTTGGAGAGCAGGGACGATGAGCTGATGGGCGCGGACTTCGAGGCATGTGTGAAGGATGGCATGGAGGCGAGCTGGAGGCTTGCGTGCATCCGAGGGACGGGAGCCGAAGATGAAGAGGGCGCGAAGGCAACAGTCGAGGCTGCGGATGACGAGTCAGTTGAGTCGTGAGGGTACGAGTGCTGTGTGAATGTACTCGGGAAGGGTTCAGCTGGGGACCAGTCGACTGCTCTGGGAGCAGTCGACTGGTAGGAGGCTGGTGAGTTGGCTGAGAATTCGAACATTGGGGTGCAACAGTTGAATTTCAGTGGCACCAGTCGACTGCCCTGGGAGCAGTCGACTGGTGGCGAGGGTTTCAGCCCGAGTCCTATTTAAAGAGGACTTCGTGGTGGCTGAGATTCTTGACGAATCTTGTCTTGGTTAAAGGCAAGATAGTAGTCTTTGTGCTCAGGTCTTCTAAAGGTGTTGTAGTGAGGTTTCTCCACCCACAAGAAGCGACAGAGCTAGCCGGAGGTTATCCGGGGATTGATCCACCGATGAATTCTTGATTAGTCACCCGTCTAGGGTGGATACCAAGTACATCTTCCGTGTTAGCATTGGTTAGTATTTATTTTATTATTTTTATTGTATATTCCGCTGTGCAACTAACCGTGTAGGAAGAAAAGGGTTCGAAAGTCGTTATTCACCCCCTCTAGTAACACGATCGATCCTAACAATTGGTATCAGAGCGAAGGACCGCTCTTGATCGAACTAACCGCCGAGGGAGCACACGCTAGAGGAAGAAGAACCATGGAAGACAAACTTGGGGACGATATAAACTCACCACCACTATACGAGCACGAAGATTTTGATTATTGGAAAGCTAGAATGAAGATGTGGCTCGGTATGGATTGGGAGTGCGTAATGGTGCTAGAAGAGCCATTCGAGACCCCTAAGAACAAGCATGGAAAGAAGCTCCGACCTAGGTATTGGACCAAGGAGCAACAAGAACAAGCAAGAGACAATGAGAAGGTAATCAATATTTTGGTTAATATTTTACCTACTAATGTTTTGAGTGATGTAGGGAATTATAAGAATGCATATGAGTTGTGGAGTAAATTGGAAGAAATTCATAAAACCCCTGCACAAGCCCAACTAGTAGAGGAGCCCGAAGAAACAAGTGCAAGAATCCAAGAAGACCAAGAGGAGGAAGAATTATCAACATCAAGTGAAGGAGCACTAGAAAGTAAAAAATCATCAACTTCCTCAAGAGAAGAAGAGGAAGTATCAACGTCAAGTATCGAGAGGGAGGAGAGACCCTCAATCATATAAGAACAAAAAGAAGCCTCTACCTCCACCAAAGCAAGGAAAAAGGAACACATTACATGCTTTGGTTGCAACAAAAAGGGACACTACAAGGACAAGTGCCCGAAAGGTAAAAAGGAGGCACACTCTAAACTTATTTCAATTAATTTAAATTCTAACATAGGGTGTAGGAGTGAGAAGGCTAAAAAGGGGAAAAGAAGGAATATTCGATGCTTTACATATGGTGAGCTAGGGCACTGCCACACCAAGTGTCCAAGGAAGAAAGAGCTCAAGAAAATGGGACACTTGAGGAGATGGGAGAAAGATGAAAGAAGGAAGCAAAGATCACAACAAGAAGGAACTACAAGGGTAAGGGAGGTAATTCCTAACCCTAGGTTAAAGTGTAATTCAATTTCAAGTTCCTCGTTGCATTCTAAAAATAATGTTAATCATCCCTCTATGCATGCTAATTTTAATGAAAAATGCTTAATGGTGCACAATTTTGATTTTAAATATAATGATAGGACTATTGTTAACAAGATAGATCAAAACCCTAAGAAAAGCATGCATCATGGTAAATCTAGGACCTTTGTATCTAAGGATCAAGGCACTAATCCCAAGAATGGAAGGAATGTGCCTAGAAAGGAGGGTAGGTCTAGGAATGTTCAAAGTGGACCTATGGACTCAATGGTTAAAAGTCTAGAAAGGGAAAATCAAGCCTTGAGGGCAAGACTTGATAAATTAGAAAAGGCCCTAGAAAGATTTACGGTTGAATCTAAGAGTTTGGATATGGTGTTGGGTGGCCTAAACCGCACCAATGATAGATCGGGTCTAGGATACCGATCTAAGGTCTCCCATGCCAAGGGAAAGAGATATGCTAGGGTAGCATATGATTATGGCAAGAAGGGGGAGTCCAAAAATGACAAGGGGTGTCATTTAAAGGAAAAAAGAAGTGACTTAACCAAGGACAAGGTGTCTAAGGTTAAGAGTGTCAAGTTTGTAGGACAAGAGTCACCGGTGGAACATCGATGTGGCCTAGTGTTTGTTGAGTCACCTAGGGAGGTGGCTAGGGCTAAGAACTCAAGGGGGAGCTCTAAAATCCTTTGGGATATATGGTGAATGGACTTTGGGAGGGTTGCTCCTAGAGGTCTATATGGACCATGGAGTGTGCCAAAAGAATTGAAGACGGACTTGAGTCTCAATTCTTGGGTTTTGGCACGGTATTTGTGAGTTTCGTGCATAGAAATATGATATTGGGGTCATATTGCATGAAAATTAGTTTTTGGTGTGTAATTGCCATGTAAATTAATGCTAGGGACGCATTGTGGGTTGGCATAGGCAAAGACATCAGGAGGAAACCAAAACTAGGACTTTAGGTCAAGGTTTGATTGAAGTTTTTAGCTAGTTTTGGGTTTTGTGTCAAATTTGGGAATGGTGATAGATACATTTTGGAATGTATTTTTCCCAAGTAGGTATGGGTACCACAAATGTTTCCACAAAATTTGGGAATTTTTGGAGATTTGTGAAAATTCTGACACATTTCTGAATTTCGTCAGAAAAGCTGAAATTTTGGTTTTCAGAGTATTAGTTGACTGCCCTGGGGGCAGTCGACTGGCAAAGGCTGAATTAAGTTTTAACAGTTGGGTATGTGTCCAAATAATGCAAAACAAGTGTATGGGGGGCTAGTACACATTGTTTATAGTCATTGGGGATTAAAAGAACCAATAATTGGGATATTATTGAGGTCTTTTTGATATTAGGCAAAGGGGGAGAAGTGTTGGGTTTAAGTTGAGAAACCAAACACAACGTTGCAAGAAACCCTAGGTTTAGAGGGAGCTAAGATTAAGGGGGAGCATGGTTGCTCCATTCTTGGCGATTGTTGCTCCATTCTTGGCGTAAGGGAAACCTGGGAGAGGTTCGTAAAAAGCCTTTGTAAGTCCAATGTAGGGGGAGCTTGGGAGAAGCTTTAAAAAGCCTGTTTTGATGAAAATTCCTAACTTTGGGGAGTTTGGTGTGGAAAATCCTAACTTGGAGGGTTAGGTGGTGAAAAGTCCTAACTTAGAGGGTTAGGTGTAAGATGCCTTGAGATAGGATCCATCATGCATTGCATATGCATTGTTTTTGCTATTGACTACTATTTTGCTTTCCCTAACTTAAACATATTGTCAAACATCAAAAAGGGGGAGATTATTGAGGCAATCAGGGTCCGGAGTGACCAGGTGTTTTGATGTTTGGGCAAAGGGTTTAAGTTAGGTTTACCCTTGTTATCACATATGTGTATGTTGAGTGTGCATGTTGTATAGGATACATATATGGACTTGACCGGACGGCCTTGGTACTGTGATGGTGTTGGAAACCGGATGGCTAGAGAGGGGGGTGAATATAGCCAATCACTTGATCTTTGGAACTTAACAAATTTCTGCACTCAACCTTATCAGTAGCACAGCGGAAGAAACAAAAGAAGCAAGGCAGTGCAGAAAACAAAAACAGAAACGAAAGCAAACAAACACAACTAGCAAGATCGCTAACAAGGAGGGTTTACAAGGTTCGGGGATAACTTGCCCCTACTCCTTGGCGTGCCCTTAAGGTGGGCGACCCCTTGATCGTCGGTAGATCAAGCCCCGGTTATCACCGGATAGAAAACAACATCCTTCTCGGTGGAGAAACCTCTCCACAGCGTTTCAATCACAGATTTAAGTTTAAGCACAAAGAAACAAGAAGAAGGATCTTACTCAACCACTTAGCAAGGACAAGAACACAGCAAGCTTTCCTGAGCTCCACCCAGCGGCGATCTCACACAAGAAACCCTTCTTCGTGTCTTCCTACTGTCGGACTCCAAGCTTCTTGTTCTCTCCTTCAAGCGCTCGAGTAATGAGTGAGTTGCTTTCAAGAATGCAGTCGCTTACTCAAGGTGATGACAACTTCAGGAACACAGTAAGCAAGTTGTGGAGAACACAAGGCGCGGCAAGAAAACCAGTTCAAAAAAAAACTCTTCTTCCACAAAGCCTTCATCCGCCACTTATCTTCTCCACTCAGCATCAGGTGGCAACATCTCCTGCAGCCTCCAGCTGCCTCACTGCCAACGACAGCTACCACTGAGCCCTTCCTGGACTTCCTGAGCTCCCTCAGCGAAGCTCCAGTCAGCAGCTCCGACCGTTCCAACCTGAGATGGAAACGGACAAACCTACTCCATGGAAAGCCTCCATTGACTTCTCCTTGAGTGTTTGAATCCTCCCCTGTCACCTGCAGCTTAATCAGAGTGTTAGAGCAGTATATCACGCAGTAAATCATATATCAGAGGTTAAGCGCAGAGAATCAGATACGTTCAGACGCGATCAGAGCGTCTGACAGTGCATTTGAATTAAAGTGATCGGCCGCCGGACCGATCAGAGCGCCTCCTGATCGGTCACCAGACCGATCAGGCTGGGTCCAGACCGATCAGGCTCTGTCCTGATCGGTCCCCAACGCTCGATTAGAAATCGCGATTTCTTTGGGACTCTCCTAGATCGATCACCAGACCGATCCCAAGTTGTGGATCGATCACCCGACCGATCCACCCCTTTATCGGGCGATTTCTGAGCTTCGCAGTCCAGACCTCCTGATCGGTCACCGGACAGATCAGGGAGCCTCCTGATTGGTCACCAGACCGATCAGGTCATGACCAGACCGATCAGGCTCCGTCCTGATCGATCATAGAGAGGAACCCGCGACGCTGGATCGTTCTCCAGAATGATCTGCACAGTGATCCTGATCGGTCACCAGACCGATCAGGAGCAGATTAGCAAGGGAACTCAACCTCACTGTTCGCTCCCTGATCGATCACCAGACCGATCAGGAGCCAAGCAGTGGGTGAAACGTATACTCCCTGATCGATCACCAGACCGATCAGTCATCGATGACTGGATCGGTCACCAAACCGATCCACGAAGGAGCACCGTGCCAACACCCTGATCGGTCACCAGACCGATCCAGGGGCTCCAACCTAGCCCTCCAAGCTAAATTCTCATCCACCTTAGCCCTCCAAACTAAGGATTTTTCACCTAACTCTCCAAGTTGGGAATTTGCACCTAACCCTCCAAGTTAGGACTTTTCACCTAGCCCTCCAAGCTAGGACTTTTCACCCAACCCTTCCGAATTAAGACTTTTCCAAACCTAGCCCTCCAAGCTAGGACCTGACCCTCCAAGCCAGGACTTTTTCACCTAATTCTCCAAGATGGGAATTTGCACCTAACCCTCCAAGTTAGGACTTTTCACCTAGCCCTCCAAGCTAGGACTTTTCACCCACCTCTTCCGAATTAGGACTTTTCACACACCTAGCCCTCCAAGCTAGGATTTTCAACATCTAACCCTCCAGGTTAGGATTTTCCAACACCTAGCCCTCCAAGTTAGGATTTTCCATACCATGCCTGATCCCCGATCAGGACTTAATCATAATCAATAATCATCCACCTAACTTAAAATCGGTGTCAACACCAAAACAACAATCAGGGCCAGACTGCATCAACAGAAGGATGGCATGGAGACAAGCCACGGGCTTGTGTGCGCACCTGAGGGACCTTGGAGAGCAGGGACGATGAGCTGATGGGCGCGGACTTCGAGGCATGCGTGAAGGATGGCATGGAGGCGAGCTGGAGGCTTGCGTGCATCCGAGGGACGGGAGCCGAAGATGAAGAGGGCGCGAAGGCAACAGTCGAGGCTGCGGATGAGGAGTCAGTTGAGTCGTGAGGGTACGAGTGTTGTGTGAATGTACTCGGGAAGGGTTCAGCTGGGGACCAGTCGACTGCTCTAGGAGCAGTCGACTGGTAGGTGGCTGGTGAGTTGGCTGAGAATTCGAACGTTGGGGTGCAACGGTTGAATTTCAGTGGCACCAGTCGACTGCCCTGGGAGCAGTCGACTGGTGGCGAGGGTTTCAGCCCGAGTCCTATTTAAAGAGGACTTCGTGGTGGCTGAAATTCTTGACGAATCTTGTCTTGGTTAAAGGCAAGATAGTAGTCTTTGTGCTCAGGTCTTCTAAAGGTGTTGTGGTGAGGTTTCTCCACCCACAAGGAGTGACAGAGCTAGACGGAGGTTATCCGGGGATTGATCCACCGACGGATTCTTGGATTAGTCACCCGTCCGGGGTGGATACCAAGTACATCTTCCGTGTTAGCATTGGTTAGTATTTGTTTTATTATTTTTATTATATATTCCGCTGTGCAACTAACCTTGTAGGAAGAAAGGGGTTCGAAAGTCGCTATTCACCCCCCCTCTAGCAACACGATCGATCCTAACAGAAATCTCCTTCTTCTTCTACTGCCGAGTTTGCCCTAAGAGAGAGGTGGGAGAGAAGAGAGGAGGAGAAGAGAGAGGTTTAGGATTTTTGAATTAATTGGATTAATTCTTGATTAATTATTAGCCCCTTGGATCAGGACTCTTATGAGGTATATATAGGTCTACGATAGGGACCATGAGGAGAAGTTAGGTCTTGACCCGTTAATATATCCAAATCCGATCCATTAATGGAGATCCATTCCACTAAAGGATCCCCATTGAACTTCCTCACCAAACCTCATATTTTCATATGAGTTCCACCTATTATGGGCACATCCATCTCCCCGTGTTTAAGATATCGAATGCCCGTCGATTAATTTAAATTACTAACAATTTTAATTAATCAACCTCTTGATCCTTGACTAGTACCACTCAACATTTTCATCATGTTGAACCATAGTCCATTTGTAACGACCCAAAAAATTCTCTTAATATTTTTTTAAAATATTGAGCATGTCTAGATAATTTTCCGAAGGACCTAGAAATATTAATACGGATTTTAGCTTAGAAATCCATGTTTTCTCATTTAAATTGGGAAAAATAAGCACCAATGGGCTTTATATGGGATTTCTAGTACCTTAATTATTGGAGAATTTTAAGTAAAAATTTATGTAAATATAAAGAGATTTTAATGAGAAATATTAACATAATTATGGGGGGATTTTTAAGGGATTTTCGAAATAATAGAAAATAAAATAAAAATAAAATACAAAAATTAGTGCATGCACTAAGGATTGAACCTTGGACCTCATGTTCAACCATGAATGCTCTAACTAATTCACCTAGAAAGAGAGTGCTATGAGGAAATGAAGTGGATTATGGTTAAGGCTTAGGAAAAATGAAGAGTCATCAACCATGACTCTTCACTTGCCCTCCTTAATGTGTTATAAAGAGGGGGGTTTGGGAGTTTCTTTCTTCCTTCCATCAATTCCACCTCTCTTCTTCCTCCTCCCTCAAGCTGGCCGAAACTTCAAGGAAGGTTTTCCTTGAGAAAACTTCACAAGAGGGCTTAATCTTCAAGTGTTAAGGGTCATCTACAAGGTTACAAGGGCTAAGGGTGATCAAGGGACAACCAAAGTCTTCATCATCTTCCCTTTTTAAGGTCTAAAAACCAAAATAACCCAAGGTAAGACTCCCTCACCTGTGGTATAATGGTTTTTGAGTTATTTTCATGATACAAGAAATTGTTTGAACCATATATGAAGAAATACCAAAGTTAGGGCTACCAAGGGTTTCGACCACCATGGGTTCTATGATTTGGTTTGGATCCAACTCCTTAATATTGTTCCTTATGTTTTATTATGTGGTAAGAGATGTTAATAAGGGTTATGTGAAAGTTTGTACATGATTTAAGGCCCTAGAAACTTTCGGCCAAGATGGGATTTAGGGCTAGGGCTCAAGGTTAACTCCAAGCAAGGGTTCAAATGTTTTCCTATGGAAGTATATGTAAATTATAGGATGTAAATTTGTAACTTTATGAATTTGTTCATGTGATGGTGACCCATTAGGGTTTCGGCCAAGGTCCCAAGGTAGGGCTAGGGCTTAAGGTTAACTCCAAACAAGGGTGCAAATGTTTTCCTATGGAAGTATGTATAAGGTGTAGGATGTAAATTTGTAATTTTATGAATTTATTCATGTGATGGTAACCCATTAGGGTTTCGGCCAAGTTCCCAAGGTAGGGCTAGGGCTTAGGTTAACTCCAATTATGGGAGTTTGATGGCTCCCTAAGGCCTTGTATGTGATGTATGGATGTTCTTTTACTCATGGAACCCTCCCTATTGAGTGAGTGATGGAGCCTCATGCTAGGGAACCATTCGGCCAACTCCCAAGGTTTAGGGTTTGGGTTGGGTTAAGACCCCAAGGATGCAGGTCTATGGGGTACTATGATGTATGTAGAGATTTAAGTATGTTGGAAGAATAGTTATGCCAATTGAAACCCTAGCTTATGTATCATGAATTATATGTTAGGTCACTTGTGAAGATGATTCCTAAATGTTTAGACATGTGCCATGATTTATGAATGATATGTATGTATGCCATGTCTTAGGAATGATATGTAGGTATGCCATGCTTTAGGGATGATACGTATGTATGCCATGCTTTATGAATAATTTACATGTATGTCATGCTTTAGGAATGATACGTATGTATGCCATGCTTTATGAATAATTTACATGTATGCCATGCTTTATGAATGATATGTACGTATGCCATGTTTAAGAATGAAAAGGATGAATGAAGTTAAAGTTTATGCTTTCGAGGCATAATGATGTTATGGAACGAAAATGATGAATGAATGAATATGCTATGAATGTTTATGAATGAAGAAGCATGTGAAGATATTTTATTTTATGAATGGGCTTGTACCGGACCTAAGTAAGGTCCACGGTTCTGGACTACCGATGAAGCTGTCCACGGTTCGGGACTACCGATGAAGTTGTCCTTACGGTTCGGGACTACCGATGAAGCTGTCCCTACCCTAGTAGGTCGAGATTAGCTACCTCGTATTTACTTAGGGATGCGCGCATATGATGTATGAATGTGGTACAAGCCAGGGCCCAATGAATGTTATGATTATGTTAAAGTATTTAAAAGCATGATTTTAAAGATTAAGCATCCTTATATATATATATACATTTGCCACATGCATCCATCCATGTTATGCATTATATTTATGATAAGAATATTATGCAAAGTAAGTTTATGCAAGGTATGTTTATGCAAATGATTTTATTTACGTTCATGCTAATTTATAATGCCATGATTTTATTTATGTTCATGCTAATTTATGATGCCATGATTTATTTATGTTTATGCTAAGTTAGGATGCCATGATTTTATTTACGTTCATGCTAATTTATAATGCCATGATTTTATTTACGTTCATGCCAGATTATAATGCCATGATTTTATTTATGTTCATGCTAATTTATGATGCCATGATTTATTTATGTTTATGCTAAGTTAGGATGCCATGATTTTATTTACGTTCATGCTAATTTATGATGCCATGATTTTAATTATGTTCATGTCAAATTATATTGCTATGATTTTATTTATGTACATGCCAGATTATAATGCCATGATTTTATTTATGTTCATGCTAATTTATGATGTCATGATTTAATTTATATTCATGCCAAATTATAATGTCATGATTTTATTCATGTTCATGTTAGACTATGATGCCATGATGATATCTATGTTCATGCTGATGCCATGATGATATCTATGTTCATGTTTATACGACGTATGGATTTTGTGAGTAGGAAAAGGGTCTTACTAAGCCTCCGTGCTTATAGTTTTATTTTCTTATACCGCAGATTAAGCAAGAGATTTCAAATGAAGCAGCAGGAGAGGCAAGACCATGTGTGTGTGGTAGTGACATGGCCAAGAGTCCCTCTCATTTCACTGATTGCATGTTTTGTTATCTTACAATACTTATGTTGGTTATGCTTTACTTATGATAGCTATGCCTATGAAACAACCTACTACTTATGAAGTTATGGATAAACTACTTGCTACCTGAAAGGCTTATGAATGAATTATGGAAAGTAAATAATCATGATGCTATGCATGCTGGTAATAAGTTACCTGAAATGCTCATGAAAGCTTATGAATGTGTTACGAAAAGTGATATCATGATGCTAGATATGTGTATATGATTTAAGCACTAATTGCATGGTTAAAAGCATGTGAAAAAGAATTTATGATTTCGCTGCATTAAGATGTTTTATATGCACATGTATGTTTAGCGTAACGCCGTTTTATGAAAAAAAAAAAAACGGGCGTTACAGGTTGGTATCAGAGCAGTTACCATCTCACTACACACACATCAAGCCTCCTTCCTGCCGCTTCCAAGTAAGTACTTATATGCATATTTTATGATAGTAAGCACTTTTAGGATGTTTTATGGTTTAAGGATATGCAAGTATGAACGATGTTTATGATGAAAATGATGTTTATGATGAAAAGTACCTTAAGATATGTAACTATGAACGATATTTTATCTTCTTTTATGAATCAAATATTCAGAATAATATAGGGGTAGGAAAAAAAACTGATATTGGCCATACTTGTCTTTGGTGAAGAAAAACATGGCTAGAAGACAGAGTAACCGACTTAACGAGACAACTCCAACACCTGACCTGATGCAATTAGTAACTCAGCTCCAACGTCAAGTTACCGAGCAGCAGCAAACCATTAACACCTTAATGAACCAGCAGGAAAATTCTACTACTCCACCGGTGAACCAGACTGCTATACCTGTGGCGCCTACGGTTACGCACACTCCTCCGCCGAGCTCGACCACTGTGGCACGACAGGAGGCTTATTTGATCCAGTGGTTAAGACTGAAACCGGAAAATTTCTCGGGTACTGGCGAACCATGGGACGCCCAGGCATGGTTCAAGAAGGTGGAAAGTACACTGGAACTGCTGGACTGGCCTGAACATAAGAAGGTTAAGTGTGCATCATTCTGCCTTTCTGGGGATGCCAGAATGTGGTGGGAGAGGGTCAGGACCAAGAGACAGGTAAACTAGATGGCGTGGGCAGATTTCGAATCAGAATTCTTTGAAGAATTCTTCAATATGCGGGTTACAACCAAACACTACGACGAGTTTACGGAATTTCGGCAGGGCAACCTCTCGGTCAATGAAGCCGTGAAGAAATTTAATCGACTGGCTCATCTGTGCCCTGAGCTGGTCCGCACGGAGAAAGAGAGGGTCCGACTTATGCTAAAGATGTTACGGCCCAAAATAGCTCTGAACGTGGCTGGTGGAGTTAACAGGCCCCAGACCGCCGAGGAACTGTTTAGTAGTGCTCTACTCACGGAGCACTATCTGAATAGTATCAATCAGCAAAGGAAGGCGATGAATGAAAGAGGTCAAAAGTCCCAGAGCAACCAAGCTAATTGGAAGGGAGATCAAAGTGGTAAACGAAAGCCATGGAACAACTCTCAAGGGGGCCCAGCAAATAAACAGCCCAAGCCCTCCCCATGCGCAACATGCGGGAAAAACCACTCCGGAGAATGTCGCAAGGGTACGAACCGGTGTTACATTTGTGGTGTGGAAGGGCATATGGCGGCTTACTGCCCTACCAAGAACCAGGCCTCTCCCCAACCACTAGCTCAGTACCAGGGGGCACCAGCGGAATTACACTATATGCCAGCCGAGCTGGAGGGTACCCCGATGTTGGAGGCCCCTCCAACATAGACAAATGCCAGGGTTTTCTCGGTTACCAAGGAGGATGCTGCGGAAGCTTCTACGGTTGTCACAGGTCAGATACTTATTTTCAGTCAGTGTGCTACTGCATTATTTGATACTGGGGCAACGCACTCGTTCATTTCGGTGCCATATACCAAGAAGATAGATAGGCTTCCGCAAGTGTTAGACTGTAAGTTCTTAACAACTCTACCTTCGGGAGAAATAATGACATCCACTCATGTGCTGCATGCGGTGCCGGTCGGAATTGCAGGAAGGGAACTTTACTGCGATCTGATAGTACTCGACATGCAAGATTATGACGTTATAATGGGAATGGATTTCCTGAGTAAATACGGTGCTTCTATTGAGTGTCGTAAGCGAAAGGTGGTCTTTCGACCTGAGGCAGGTTCTATGTTCGAATTCATCGGAGAGCCAAGGAAAAGAACCGGGAAATATTTATCAACTCTCCAAGCTCAGAAGATGTTAGACAAAGGACGTACTGGATTTCTAGCATATGTGGTTGATGCCAGTCAGGTGAAGAACCAGAAGCTGGAAGACGTCCGGGTGGTATGCGATTACCCAGAGGTTTTCCCAGATGAATTACCAGGATTAGCTCCTGATAGAGAGGTGGAATTTGAGATCGAATTGGTTCCTGGTACCAACCCGATCTCCAAGGCACCTTACCGTATGGCGCCGGTTGAATTAAAGGAGCTTTAGGAATAGTTACAGGAGTTGCTGGATAAGGGATTTATTCGCCCTAGTCATTCCCCGTGGAGAGCTCTGGTACTGTTTGTGAAGAAGAAAGACGGATCTATGCGAATGTGCATAGATTACCGAGCGCTGAACAACGTAACGATCAAGAACAGGTATCCCCTCCCGAGGATAGATGACCTGTTTGATCAATTAAAGGGAGCCACTATTTTCTCAAAAATTGATTTGACGTCTGGTTATCATCAAGTTAGAGTAAAACAGGAGGATATTCGAAAGACGGCTTTCCGAACAAGGTATGGGCATTTTGAGTTTGTGGTTATGCCCTTCGGCGTGACGAATGCTCCTGTTATGTTTATGGACCTTATGAATCGGGTATTCTCGTCGTTTCTCGACAAATTTGTGATCGTCTTCATCGACGATATCCTTATTTATTCGAGGACCCAGGAAGAGCACGCTGAGCACCTAAAGATAGTATTGGAGATTCTTCGGGAAAAGCAACTGTACGCAAAATTTTCCAAATGTGAGTTCTGGCTCGATCAAGTGGGCTTTTTGGGCCATATTATTTCCAAAGACGGGATTATGGTGGATCCAATAAAGATCGAAGCTGTGAATAACTGGGGCCGGCCGAAGAACGCCAGCGAAATCAGAAGTTTTCTTGGGCTGGCAGGCTATTATAGAAAATTTGTGGAGGACTTCTCGAGGATTGCAGCCCCTTTAACGGCTCTCACCCGGAAGGATAGGAAGTATGAATAGACGAAAAACTGTGAAAGGAGTTTCTTGGAACTAAAAAGGAGACTTACCAGCGCTCCAATCCTTACCCTTCCAGAATGCAATCAGAGCTTCGACATGTATAGCGATGCCTCCAAACTAGGACTTGGAGCTGTACTTATGCAGAATGGAAAGGTTGTTGCCTACGCCTCTAGACAACTCAAGGAGTACGAACAGAATTACCCCACTCATGATCTGGAACTGGCCGCGGTGGTATTCGCTCTTAAGATATGGAGGCATTATCTGTACGGAGCGCAGTGTCGAATTTATACAGACCACCAGAGTCTGCGATATTTCTTCACTCAGAAGGACCTGAATATGAGACAACGCCGATGGCTTGAGTTGGTGAAGGACAATGACTGCGAGATCTTCTACCATCCAGGGAAGGCAAACAAAGTGGCCGATGCACTCAGCCGGAAGTCAAGTGCCACCTTGATGTCTATATCTAGATTACCCCGACCACTCGAAAGAGAAATGGTTAATTTTGGGGTCGAGGTCATCTCCGGACGACTTTCCACCATGACAATATCACCCACGCTATTTGGGGATATATTGGAAAAACAGAATAGTGATCTGAGTCTTCAGAAAATAAAACAGGAGGTCCTAGAAGGAAAAGGCGATGGTTTTCATATCGCAAAAGGGGGGGAACTATACCTTAGGGATCGTCTATGTATTCCTAATGATCCGGAGCTTCGAAGGAAAATACTAGCGGAAGCTCACGGAACCCCTTATTCGATGCATCCAGGATCCACCAAGATGTATCAAGATTTGAAAGAGAAGTTCTGGTGGTCCGGTATGAAGAGAGATGTGGCTCAGCATGTCAGTACTTGCATGACTTGCCAGCAAGTGAAAGCAGAACACCAGCGACCCGGAGGAGTTCTGCAGCCACTTCCAATTCCGGAATGGAAATGGGAAGATATCTCAATGGATTTCATTTCAGGACTTCCCCGGACTACAAATGGATATGATGCGATATGGGTAATTGTGGACAGGTTGACTAAGTCTGCTCACTTCTTAGCAATCAAGATGACTTATTCGATTGAGCAACTGGCTCAATTATATGTTAAGGAGATAATCAGACTTCATGGAGTTCCCAAGACCATCATCTCAGATAGGGATGGTCGCTTTACTTCGCACTTCTGGGAGTGTGTTCAGAAGTCTCTCGGCACTAAATTGCGATTTAGCACCGCCTTTCACCCTCAGACTGATGGGCAAACTGAACGGGTGAATCAAGTACTAGAAGACATGTTGCGAGCTTGTGCCTTGGATTTCAAAGGAAGCTGGTGTCGATATCTATGCTTAGCGGAATTCACGTACAACAATAGCTACCAAGCTACTATTGGAATGGCACCTTATGAATCGTTGTATGGGAGGAGATGTAGGTCTCCGATCTGTTGGTATGAGGGTGGTGAAAAGAAGGAAATGGGGCTCACAACGGATGTCATCGACAGCACCACCCGAGCTATACAGAATATTCGACAACGGATAGAAGCTGCTCAGAGCCGGCAGAAGAGTTATGCCGATGTCCAGCGTAGACCACTGGAATTTAATATGGGAGATGTGGTGTTCCTCAAAGTGGCTCCTATGAAAGGGGTGACAAGATTTGGGAAGAAAGGAAAACTAAGTCCGCGTTATGTGGGGCCGTACCCGATTCTGAAAAGAGTTGGTAAGGTGGCATATGAGCTGGAGCTGCCTCCAGAGATGTCGGCTATCCATAATGTGTTTCATGTGTCGTTACTCAAGAAGTGTATTTTAACCACAGACCAAGTGATCGAGCCACAGACAGTGCAAGTTCAGGAGGACCTAAGTTTTGAAAGCCGGCCTATCCAGATCTTGGATCGGGAAATCAAGAAGCTAAGGAGTAAAGAGGTGCCCTTAGTCAAGGTCTTATGGCAAAGTCAACGGTTTGAGGAAGCTACCTGGGAACGCGAGGACGAGATGAGGCGCAAGTACCCGGAGTTATTCTAAGTTCGAGGACGAACTTTCACGAGGTATGGGGGATTGTAACGACCCGGAAAATTCTCTTAATATTTTTTTAAAATATTGAGCATGTCTAGATAATTTTCCGAGGGACCTAGAAATATTAATACGGATTTTAGCTTAGAAATCCATGTTTTCTCATTTAAATTGGGAAAAATAAGCACTAATGGGCTTTATATGGGCTTTCTAGTACCTTAATTATTGGTGAATTTTAAGTAAAAATTTATGTAAATATAAAGAGATTTTAATGAGAAATATTAACATAATTATGGGGGGATTTTTAAGGGATTTTCGAAATAATAGAAAATAAAATAAAAATAAAATACAAAAATTAGTGCATGCACCAAGGATTGAACCTTGGACCTCTTGTTCAACCATGCATGCTCTAACCTATTCACCTAGCAAGGGAGTGCTATGAGGAAATGAAGTGGATTATGGTTAAGGCTTAGGAAAAATGAAGAGTCATCAACCATGACTCTTCACTTGCCCTCCTTAATGTGTTATAAAGAGGGGGGTTTGGGAGTTTCTTTCTTCCTTCCATCAATTCCACCTCTCTTCTTCCTCCTCCCTCAAGCTGGCCGAAACTTCAAGGAAGGTTTTCCTTGAGAAAACTTCACAAGAGGGCTTAATCTTCAAGTGTTAAGGGTCATCTACAAGGTTACAAGGGCTAAGGGTGATCAAGGGACAACCAAAGTCTTCATCATCTTCCCTTTTTAAGGTCTAAAAACCAAGATAACCCAAGGTAAGACTCCCTCACCTGTGGTATAATGGTTTTTGAGTTATTTTCATGATACAAGAAATTGTTTGAACCATATATGAAGAAATACCAAAGTTAGGGCTACCAAGGGTTTCGGCCACCATGGGTTCTATGATTTGGTTTGGATCCAACTCCTTAATATTGTTCCTTATGTTTTATTATGTGGTAAGAGATGTTAATAAGGGTTATGTGAAAGTTTGTACATGATTTAAGGCCCTAGAAACTTTCGGCCAAGATGGGATTTAGGGCTAGGGCTCAAGGTTAACTCCAAGCAAGGGTTCAAATGTTTTCCTATGGAAGTATATGTAAATTATAGGATGTAAATTTGTAACTTTATGAATTTATTCATGTGATGGTGACCCATTAGGGTTTCGGCCAAGGTCCCAAGGTAGGGCTAGGGCTTAAGGTTAACTCCAAACAAGGGTGCAAATGTTTTCCTATGGAAGTATGTATAAGGTGTAGGATGTAAATTTGTAATTTTATGAATTTATTCATGTGATGGTGACCCATTAGGGTTTCGGCCAAGGTCCCAAGGTAGGGCTAGGGCTTAGGTTAACTCCAATTATGGGGGTTTGATGGCTCCCTAAGGCCTTGTATGTGATGTATGGATGTTCTTTTACTCATGGAACCCTCCCTATTGAGTGAGTGATGGAGCCTCATGCTAGGGAACCATTCGGCCAACTCCCAAGGTTTAGGGTTTGGGTTGGGTTAAGACCCCAAGGATGCAGGTCTATGGGGTACTATGATGTATGTAGAGATTTAAGTATGTTGGAAGAATAGTTATGCCAATTGAAACCCTAGCTTATGTATCATGAATTATATGTTAGGTCACTTGTGAAGATGATTCCTAAATGTTTAGACATGTGCCATGATTTATGAATGATATGTATGTATGCCATGTCTTATGAATGATATGTAGGTATGCCATGCTTTAGGGATGATACGTATGTATGCATGCTTTATGAATAATTTACATGTATGCCATGCTTTAGGAATGATACGTATGTATGCCATGCTTTATGAATAATTTACATGTATGCCATGCTTTATGAATGATATGTACGTATGCCATGTTTAAGAATGAAAAGGATGAATGAAGTTAAAGTTTATGCTTTCGAGGCATAATGATGTTATGGAACGAAAATGATGAATGAATGAATATGCTATGAATGTTTATGAATGAAGAAGCATGTGAAGATATTTTATTTTATGAATGGGCTTGTACCGGACCTAAGTAAGGTCCACGGTTCTGGACTACCGATGAAGCTGTCCACGGTTCGGGACTACCGATGAAGCTGTCCTTACGGTTCGGGACTACCGATGAAGCTGTCCCTACCCTAGTAGGTCGAGATTAGCTACCTCGTATTTACTTAGGGATGCGCGCATATGATGTATGAATGTGGTACAAGCCAGGGCCCAATGAATGTTATGATTATGTTAAAGTATTTAAAAGCATGATTTTAAAGATTAAGCATCCTTATATATATATACATTTGCCACATGCATCCATCCATGTTATGCATTATATTTATGATAAGAATATTATGCAAAGTAAGTTTATGCAAGGTATGTTTATGCAAATGATCTTATTTACGTTCATGCTAATTTATAATGCCATGATTTTATTTACGTTCATGCTAATTTATGATGCCATGATTTATTTATGTTCATGCTAAGTTAGGATGCCATGATTTTATTTATGTTCATGCTAATTTATGATGCCATGATTTTATTTATGTACATGCCAGATTATAATGCCATGATTTTATTTATGTTCATGCTAATTTATGATGCCATGATTTATTTATGTTTATGCTAAGTTAGGATGCCATGATTTTATTTACGTTCATGCTAATTTATGATGCCATGATTTTAATTATGTTCATGCCAAATTATAATGCCATGATTTTATTTATGTACATGCCAGATTATAATGCCATGATTTTATTTATGTTCATGCTAATTTATGATGCCATGATTTAATTTATATTCATGCCAAATTATAATGCCATGATTTTATTCATGTTCATGTTAGACTATGATGCCATGATGATATCTATGTTCATGCTGATGCCATGATGATATCTATGTTCATGTTTATACGACGTATGGATTTTGTGAGTAGGAAAAGGGTCTTACTAAGCCTCCGTGCTTATAGTTTTATTTTCTTATACCGCAGATTAAGCAAGAGATTTCAAAGGAAGCAGCAGGAGAGGCAAGACCATGTGTGTGTGGTAGTGACATGGCCAAGAGTCCCTCTCATTTCACTGATTGCATGTTTTGTTATCTTACAATACTTATGTTGGTTATGCTTTACTTATGATAGCTATGCCTATGAAACAACCTACTACTTATGAAGTTATGGATAAACTACTTGCTACCTGAAAGGCTTATGAATGAATTATGGAAAGTAAATAATCATGATGCTATGCATGCTGGTAATAAGTTACCTGAAATGCTCATGAAAGCTTATGAATGTGTTACGAAAAGTGATATCATGATGCTAGATATGTGTATATGATTTAAGCACTAATTGCATGGTTAAAAGCATGTGAAAAAGAATTTATGATTCCGCTGTATTAAGATGTTTTATATGCACATGTATGTTTAGCGTAACGCCGTTTTATGAAAAAAAAAAAAAAAGACGGGCGTTACACCATTTGCAAGATTTAACATGATGAACCTTATGAGCTCATCAAGGGGGCATCATCATCCCAACTCACCAGGACACGGATTTCGTCAATAATCAACGACACACCATGCAAATAATATTGTTTCTCAACTTACCAGGCCTATCGATTTAGCAGAATAAATCTTGCCCATTGGTTAATCAAAGAAACAATAATTAAGTACATGTGCCCGTTATTATATCGGGATTTAGAGTATGTACTCCGTAATATATCCGAGGTGTAATCCAATTATAAAGTCAGTATAAATTGGATGATTTTTATTTTGGTCCTACTTAATGCACACAAAGTGCACTAGTGGTTAAGACAAACCACACCTAATTGCACTACAACCATCAAAATCACGAAGCAAGACACATCATCAAAATCAAAGCATAAACAAATATGTCACTCATCATAAATATCCTCAATCCCCTCCGTGGTCATCATCTGAGGAATCAGCAATGTAGATAACGTCCTCTGTTAAAGGAATGCTGGGGGACCCGCCACCAAGATACGCATGATGATACCACTCCTCATACCAAGTGTCCTGGAATGAGCTGATCTCAGAGACATCAGATTCTAGAGCATCGAGACGGCGATTGAAAGACTGACACTCTGAGCGGACCTCCTGTCGCCAGAGCTCGGAGATATACAACTCATGCTCCATCATCCGCTCTATCTCCGCAACCTGCCAGCGTAAGTCAGGAGCTCACTCATCGTAATCGGTAGTAGCAGCTGGCGACTCCTGGTCAAGAACTGCTCTCTGTAGCTCCCCCTCGCGTCTGCGATCCTTCCACCTTAGCCCCTGGGGCCCGAGAACAACGCTGGACTGAGCGAGCATGCGACGGTCCAGACGGCAGTCTTGTCGAATCATGGGTACCACACGGCCCTGTGTAACGTCGATGCCAACCGACTCCAGCCATGCAGTGATGATATGACCGAATGGCATATAGACTGACTGGGAGGACGGCATACTGTGGACTATGATGGAGAAATAGACCGAAGCCACTGGGTCAAAGTCTAACTGCTGATGCATCCCGTAGAGCATCAAGCAGTGGAACGGTTAAATCTCATCCAGGTGTTTCGAAGTAGTTGGAAGGAGGCAATTGGTGATGATCTTAAACAAAACATAGTCAACAGGGGAAAGGCAAAGAGCAGGAAATGTGGGAAAATCACGGGTGCGCTCACCGGAACCCCTTGGCCTGGGATGGCCTAGAAAGTACTCGTAGATGGAATCAGGAGTCACTCCATCGAAAGGAACCGGAAGGGGATTAGGAGGATAAGGGTAGAGAAAGAAATCATTTTTCGACCGGCGACAGCCGAGAAAATCAGTGAAAATAGATCGATTGAAATCAAGGTCGATACTGGCAACACGGGTCCTCCACCCCGTGCCTTCTCCACTCACCATGTTATTATAGAATTCAGAGACCAAGTCAAGGTTGATCGGCCTCTTAAGGTAAAGAATGGATTGAAGATTATAATGTGTGATAATTTGTCGGATTGTCGGACAATGTTCATAGATGAAGGATTGATCTATAGTCCGACATGGCATTAATTTGAAATTGTGCCACTCAAAATTTAATGCAAGAGTGACACTCTGAAATCGAGTATGTAAAGGTGGTGGAGGCCTTGTAGAAGGTGTAGATATTGAAGGGCCTTTGCCCTTTGAGCTTTCCACCATAGGTTCCTTACCCTTAGAAGACTTTCTAAAGATTGGAATTAAGCAAATATGATCATACACATACTGTGAATCAATTGATCAAGATGGACATAAGTTGAATCACAAAGTCAAGAGTCGATCATAGGGTGATAACATGAGCCAAATTGATCAAGAAAAGTAAGACTCAATCAGAGAATGTAATCAAGACACAATGACCATACGAAGAGTAATCATAAGGTAGACATTAGATCAAAAGGAGGACAACGATGAGGTGAAAAATAGATTTGATCATTTGGTGAAGTATGGAAAGAAAGGTCACGACAAATACAAGAGGGTCACGGCACCACACCAAGAACAAACACCAAAACATGATTAGCTTCATATACATATAACCCACGAACAAAGTCATAAAGGGAACAAATCAAACACTCACTTTGGTGCCATTAGTAAAGTTCTTGAGTCGGAAAGGGAAAAAGCTTGCACAGGAGAAGCTGTCGGCGCAAGTGAGATCGCGAGATCCTTCAGCGAGAGAGAGATCGTCGCAGGACGCAGGAAGAAGACAGAGCTTGGAGAAAACTCTCTTAGCACCGCACACGCACACTCACGAGAGGGAGACGAGGGCACTGGGAAAAGCTCTCGCACAGGGTTGCACAAGTGGGAGGTTCTTCGGCGCTAGGGTTTGGCAATGGTAAGTTTTCGCGAAGTTAATCGGTTGGTGGATCGGTCCACCAACTGCAATTTAATGCGTCTGAACGGATCACCGTTCGATCTGATAGCGCCCAGACCGATCAGGCTATAGCTTGATCGGACTGACCTGGGCCTGATCGGTCGGGTGACCGATCAGACGCGCTCCTGATCGGTCGGCTGACCGATCAGGACACGAACAGTAGGGTCCGGAGTGAAACCTCTGAGCCCCCTGATCGATCTGTGGACCGATCACCATAGGGTGCCAGATCGGTCCGGGGACCGATCCAGGCTAGCTTAGTACACTTGGTCAAAATTTCGGAAGGTCGCTGCTTGCCTCGCTGATTGGTCGGTGGACCGATCGTTACATGGTGGAGCCAGATCGGTCCGGAGACCGATCAGCCTTATGCCTGATCGGTCCGGTGACCGATCAGGGTTCCTGATACTCCCTGATACGATCTGAAACATTCAGTTTCAGAATTTCTGAAACTTTCCAACGAGATCTGATGAAGTTTATCGAACTTGAACATGATCTCATGACTAAAATTGATCCCTGAACAAGGATCAAAGGTCCTTATAGGTTCAACAATCACTTTGATCCATCCAAATGGAGTCAAACTCAATCAACAATCATTCAAGCAATTTTAACTAAGTTTGTATCCAATTCAAGTTTCCAATCAAGTTTTCTTGATTGGAATCTCCAAGTATGATCATGGAGCCATATACACATATGTTATGCAATGGTTTTCCCCATACTTGGTCACCGAAGTGATTATTATCTCGTCAACTTAATTTCTCAAGGGATGCAATGACATTTCGAGAAATTTAGTTGATCCTAACATCTCACCCCATATCTAGCAAACAAAAACATTTTGTTAAACCTTATAGTTTGTGTGAGATGTCCCCAAAGTTACCCAATTGTTTCCCAACAATTTCGAAATTATCATGAAGGGTTTGAAAGCATTTTGAAATTCATGAAGCGTGACACATTCCCAACTCCCGTCTTAGGAAACTAAATTAATTTTTGGGGAGTGGTTTAGTAAAAATGTCAGCTAGGTTTGACTTGGACTCTACATGCGAGAGTACAACATCTCCCCTAGCTACATGATCCCTAATGAAGTGGTGACACACCTCAATGTGTTTGGTCCTAGAATGATGGACTGGATTTTTGGTTAAGTTAATTGTGCTAATGTTATCACATAGCACTTGCACACCCTTGTAACTCAATCCATAGTCCTCTATGTTGGTGCAATCTTGGTTAGGTCAGGGTTGACCTAGTTTGACAAAGCTCAGGTGAGCTTGAGTCTAGCAAGCTCGGGTGAGCTTGAGGTGTATGTTTCGATGTTTGACATTGATGTTTGAATTTGATAATTATGTTTGAATGCCGTATGGTGTCAAGTGGGTCAAGGTTGACTGGAGACTTGACTAGGTGAAGTCCAGATGGATCGGGGAGATCGCAGGCTGGCAAGCGAAAAGACCTAGTGGGACTAGGCACACCTAGTGGGACTAGGTGAAGTCCAGGTAGATCAGGGAGATCGTACGCTGGCATGGGAAAAGACCTAGTGGGACTAGGCACACCTAGTGGGACTAGGTGAAGTCCAGGTAGATCGGGGAGATCGTACGCTGGCATGGGAAAAGACCTAGTGGGACTAGGCACACCTAGTGGGACTAGGTGAAGTCCAGGTAGATCGGGGAGATCGTACGCTGGCATGGGAAAAGACCTAGTGGGACTAGGCACACCTAGTGGGACTAGGTGAAGTCCAGCTGGATCGGGGAGATCGCAGGCTGGCAAGGGAAAAGACCTAGTGGGACTAGGTGAAGTCCAGATGGATCGGGGAGATTGCATGCTGGCAAGGTGGAAGTCTACCGAGAGACTAGACCTAACTCGAGGGTTAGGCGAATCTGGTTGGGAACCAGGTCAAGTTCGAGCTGGGAGCTAGGCAGTAGAAATCCAGGTCGGTCAACGGGGTTGACTGGACACTTGGTAGGGGATCCTAGACTTGTGGGAACAAGTTAGGTTGGACTCAATCGATTGGGTAATCGATTGAGTGAATCGATCAGTGGATCGATTAAGGAGGTTTTTGCGAGAGGACAGAGGGTGGCTGAATCGATTGGGTAATCGATTCAGCCTTCCCTTAATCGATTGGTCAATCGATTAAGGTGTCTCTTGATCGATTGGGGTAATCGATCACGGAGGTTTGCGCGAGAGAACAGAGAAGCTCTGAATCGATTGGGTAATCGATTCAAGGTACTGGTAATCGATTGGCTAATCGATTACCGTTCGAAAACTAGCCGTTGAACGGCTAAATCCTACGTAGTAATCGATTGGGTAATCGATTACCAAACCCTAGGCGTCCGGTATAAGGACTTTCGCGCAGGTTTGAAGCGGCAGAACTTCTCCTCTTCTTCTCTAACTTCATTGTCATTTCAAGGGAAGCCTTGGAGCTCAGTGCTGTTGCATTTCCAAGGTCCAAGAGGCAATCACAAGCTTGAAGATAGCAAGGAAAGCAAAGAGAGTTCATTTGTTGTAAATCTTGTAAGATTTTCTTTGTATTTGCTTCCTCTTGTTGTATCTCATTGTAAGCTTGTAAGAGGTTTCTCCACCTCAAGAAGGAGACTTTCATAGTGTATGAGAGTGTGAGGAGAGTGGACCCTTGGATTAGTCACCCGACCGGGGTGGATACCAAGTAAAATCCAAGTGTTAGCGATTGCTTGAAGTCTTCCGCCGCGACAAATCATCTACAAGCGAATCCAAGCTAATCACCCCCCCCTCTAGCTCGCCAATCGGTCCCAACACTCTAGAGTGTGAATCATCCACAACAATTGTGATATGCTCTCTCCCATAGCAATATACTCTGCCTCGGTCGTGGAGAGGGCAACACAATGTTGCTTCCGACTTGACCAACTTACTAAGGACGAACCTAAGAATTGGCAACCCCACTTGTGGCTTTTCCGGTCCAAC
>JAGFNQ010000566.1:455476-522757 GCA_024364735.1 Boesenbergia rotunda | reverse complement strand
GCTTGGTAGAATAGGCCTAGTCTACTATTGGTTTTCTTACTCAAATCAGTTTTAAAGAAATTTTTAAATGCTTTTAAAATCAGCTTTTATTCAGTTTTGAAAAAATTTAAAAATAAAGTTTTCGACTTAGTTTTATTTTCAAAACTACCCCTTTTCAAAACTAGGGCTTTTTCGCAAATGGACTTAGCCTAGGCCCTAACCCTAGAAATGCATGCACCTATAGATTTAGAAGCTAGCATCTCACAAGCACCTTAGGGTACTTTTGATTGATAACCTAGAATGGGTTGAGATGCTTAGGTCTTTGCCTTAATTCAAGATGCTTTAAGTCAGTGCATCTGCAGTAATTGGGGCACTAAATACAACTTACACAGTAATCAAGTTAAGTGTCAAGTTTAGAAAATCTAACTTGAACAAAACACTTAACTTGACTAACCCTAGCAAAAACTACTATTTATAACAGTTAGTAAGTAGCTAATTGGGTTATACAGGACCCTAAAAGAGAAAATTGAAACTGATTTGGTTTAGTTCATATCCTGAAATCGCTCAGTACAGCAAATTATGCAATCTATTATTTCTTATGCAATTTATTTATCCTGTTTTTGCTATATTTATTTGTTTTTGATATATGGCAAAGGGGGAGAGATAGGAAAGGAAAGAGTTTAAATTTTCTTAATCCGAAAATTCAAACTCTATCCTTTATTCAAAAAGTACTAAGTTTTTTTAGTATTTTTTAAATTTAAAATTTTCCTAAGTACTTAAAACTAAATTTTTCAAATTTTCCTAAGTACTTAAAACTAAATTTTTTAAATTTTCCTAAGTACTTAAAACTAAATTTTTCAAATTTTCCTACGTACTTAGAACTTAAATTTTAAAATTTTCTCTAAGTACTTTGAACTGAAATTTTTAAAATTTCCTAAGTACTTTGAACTGAAATTTTTAAAATTTTTAAGTACTTTAAACTGAAATTTTTAAAATTTCCTAAGTACTTTGAACTAAAATTTTCAAATTTTCTCTAAGTACTTGAAACAGAAATTTTCAAAATTTCCTAAGTACCTTGAATTGAAAGTTTCAATTTTTTATGTACTCAAACTTAAATTTTCAAAATTTCTCTAAGCACTCAAACTTATGTTTTCTAAGTATTCAAATTATCCTACAAGTTATTTTTGGAAAATATATCTTTAAAGGCTCTGTTGAAAATTATTCCAACATTAGACTTAGAATTTATTTTCAAAAATCCCACGAACTTTTGAAAAATCTAGGGGGAGATTCCTTCCAGGGGAGGGAACAAAATTTCAATTTACTTGTTCCGATTATCTTAACTTTTTGAACCAGGGTTGCCATAAATCAAAACGGGGGAGATTGTTGGTGTAGAAAGCACCCAAGTCGAACCTGAGTTTTTATAATGGCAAAAGGGTTCAAAAGTTAAGGTATAATATTTATCTAACATGTTACACAAGTGTGCAAAAAAAAGTCCTAGCGAAGAAATGCTAGGCACCTAGCGAAGGAATGCCAGGACACAAAGACCTAGCGAAGGACCGCAGTGCACCTAGCGAAGAGCTGCTAGGAGACGAAGACCTAGAGAAGGACTGCTAGGCACCAGGTGAAGGACATCTTGGTACTGATGCCCTAGCGAAGGACTGCTAGGCACCAGGCGAAGAACAGCTTGGGATAGAAGACTTGGCGAAGGAATGCTAGGCACCGGGCGAAGGACAGCTTGGCATCCAAGACCTGGCCAAGGACCGCTAGGAAAAAGTCCAACCAGAGGAGCGGGTTGGCATCAGGTAAATTCTCCTGAGAGGAGTAGGTGAGGACACGTTCCCCGTCGATGGAACAGTAGGCGTCGGTTCGACCTAGGGCTCCATTTGGGAGGCCCAAAGTCAGAACCAAGACAGCTAAGGCTGTATAAAATTAATACAATATTGCTCTATGTTGTTTTGGACTAACCCTGGATGTAAGACCAAAGGAACGAGTGTCTGCAGCTCAGAGAGCCTCAAAGGAGTGAGGTGGAAGCTGAGTAGGGTGCCCGGAGTGTCCCGGGCGCCCCCAAGGTGAACACAAAACAAAGTAAAGCAAAATGAGCTTCGGCAGCTTATGGGCAGGGCGCCCCCGTGCTCCCGAGCGCCCCCTGCTCCCGGGCGCCCCGGATGGTCCGGGTGCCCCCAGTTGAAGCTAACGAAGCAGAACCCAGCGAAGCCAACGGATAAGAGGAGACCCAGTCAACCCGGGCGCCCCCAGCGTTCCGGGCGCCCCCGTCAAAGCCTGATCCCGAGTTTCAAGGGATCAGAGCTGACCGAGAGGGAATCGGATCGGCTGACACGTGGGGGGGGGGGTGCCCCCAGGGGCTATAAATAGGCCCTCGACCCCAAGGCTTCAGACAATCACTTCATCCAACGCATTCACGCTCTTCTACGCTCGTGCTCTGCTCCGGAAACCTCCTGACTCGAGATACAAGCGCCAACGACGTCCTCCTGCTCCGAAAAGGCAATCCACACTGGATGTTGGTAACGAAGAGCTTTCTTTAAAGTTTACATTACTATACTTGTAATTCAATACTTGTAAATTGGTTTTGCGAAAATATAGAATTGCCTGCAGAAAATGGTCAACGACCGTGGGCCTTGGAGTAGTAGCCAACCGCGACTCCGAACCAAGTAAAAAACTTGGTGTTTGCGTGTTTGATTTAAATTTCCGCTACGTAATCTCTCTAACTTATTAATCCGAACGTTTTACGATATTCACCCCCCCTCTATCGTTTCTCTCGATCCAACACAATGGTCCAAATCTTTATGTTCCTACACAAAATATTTGTTGATTTGGATCCATTAGAGTTAGGGATAGCTTAAATTGATTTTCACAGCCTAGTTTGTCTCACCCAATCTAGTGTTATCAATCATGTTAACCTTATGGATATTGTGAGACAGGTTTTCAAAAATTAAAAGATTTTAATTTTGATAAAAAACATGGTTAATTTTGAAGACATCTGATTAATTTGAAAATTTTATAAGGTTAAGTTTATTGATTTTGAAAAGTGGTTGACTCTAAGATTACTTGAAATTTGTGTTAGATTCAAATTTGACAAAGAGTAAATTGAATTTGAATTTCGAAAATTGGCTTCCTGGTCTTGGCGAGGCACAAGGCCTTCTTTGGTCGTAGCCTTATTGGATCATCAACTCTTTCCTTGACAAATCCTTTTAACAAAATTTCATTTTCAAAATTATTTTTTGAGAAATTCTGGTCTAACTAGTTTGGGTCTTGGATCCGTAGCTTCGGCTAGTTCCATCAGACTAAACAGACCAAGTAGAGTATACTTGACCTTATTAGAAGGGCATCCCTAACATACTATCATCTCACCTCTACCCATTACTAGGTTATTCAAGTTTCAAATAAATCATTTTGTCCTTAAACTAACCAGTCCTAAATCTAAGCATGAGAATTAAAAATTGCAAAAATAAACAATCAAGCATGCAATTAACAAAAAAAATTATCTAATTATAAATATGGTTTTTATATTTGCTCCCCCTGGACTATAGCCTCGATAATGGTTAGGCAAGATGTGAATCTTGTCCTTAGGGATCCAATACTGGATTGGTCCAGCTTGATTGTTCAAACAGAGCTTGGGGACCCATGCTTGGACTTGGGTCCTAGGTTGGTTCAATTCACCATAATAAGAGCATTGTCTTGATTTGGTTCGATAACCGAGTACGGATGTAACAACCTGAAAAATTCTCTTAATATTTTTTTAAAATATTGAGCATGTCTAGATAACTTTCCGAGGGACCTAGAAATATTAATATAGATTTTAGCTTAGAAATCCATGTTTTCTCATTTAAATTGGGAAAAATAAGCACTAATGGGCTTTATATGGGCTTTCTAGTACCTTAATTATTGGTGAATTTTTAATAAAAATTTATGTAAATATAAAGAGATTTTAATGAGAAATATTAACATAATTATGGGGGGAATTTTTAAGGGATTTTTGAAATAATAGAAAATAAAATAAAAATAAAATATAAAAATTAGTGCATGCACCAAGGATTGAACCTTGGACCTCTTGTTCAACCATGCATGCTCTAACCAATTCACCTAGCAAGCGAGTGCTATGAGGAAATGAAGTGGATTATGGTTAAGGCTTAGGAAAAATGAAGAGTCATCAACCATGACTCTTCACTTGCCCTCCTTAATGTGTTATAAAGAGGGGGGTTTGGGAGTTTCTTTCTTCCTTCCATCAATTCCACCTCTCTTCTTCCTCCTCCCTCAAGCTGGCCGAAACTTCAAGGAAGGTTTTCCTTGAGAAAACTTCACAAGAGGGCTTAATCTTCAAGTGTTAAGGGTCATCTACAAGGTTACAAGGGCTAAGGGTGATCAAGGGACAACCAAAGTCTTCATCATCTTCCCTTTTTAAGGTCTAAAAACCAAGATAACCCAAGGTAAGACTCCCTCACCTGTGGTATAATGGTTTTTTTGAGTTATTTTCATGATACAAGAAATTGTTTGAACCATATATGAAGAAATATCAAAGTTAGGGCTACCAAGGGTTTCGGCCACCATGGGTTCTATGATTTGGTTTGGATCCGACTCCTTAATATTGTTCCTTATGTTTTATTATGTGGTAAGAGATGTTAATAAGGGTTATGTGAAAGTTTGTACATGATTTAAGGCCCTAGAAACTTTCGGCCAAGATGGGATTTAGGGCTAGGGCTCAAGGTTAACTCCAAGCAAGGGTTCAAATGTTTTCCTATGGAAGTATATGTAAATTATAGGATGTAAATTTGTAACTTTATGAATTTATTCATGTGATGGTGACCCATTAGGGTTTCAGCCAAGGTCCCAAGGTAGGGCTAGGGCTTAAGGTTAACTCCAAACAAGGGTGCAAATGTTTTCCTATGGAAGTATGTATAAGGTGTAGGATGTAAATTTGTAATTTTATGAATTTATTCATGTGATGGTGACCCATTAGGGTTTCAGCCAAGGTCCCAAGGTAGGGCTAGGGCTTAAGGTTAACTCCAAACAAGGGTGCAAATGGTTTCCTATGGAAGCATGTATAAGGTGTAGGATGTAAATTTGTAATTTTATGAATTTATTCATGTGATGGTGACCCATTAGGGTTTCGGCCAAGGTCCCAATGTAGTGCTAGGGCTTAGGTTAACTTCAATTATGGGGGGTTTGATGGCTCCCTAAGGCCTTGTATGTGATGTATGGATGTTCTTTTACTCATGGAACCCTCCCTATTGAGTGAGTGACGGAGCCTCATGCTAGGGAACCATTCGGCCAACTCCCAAGGTTTAGGGTTTGGGTTGGGTTAAGACCCCAAGGATGCAGGTCTATGGGGTACTATGATGTATGTAGAGATTTAAGTATGTTGGAAGAATAGTTATGCCAATTGAAACCCTAGCTTATGTATCATGAATTATATGTTAGGTCACTTGTGAAGATGATTCCTAAATGTTTAGACATGTGTCATGATTTATGAATAATATGTATGTATGCCATGTCTTATGAATGATATGTAGGTATGCCATGCTTTAGGGATGATACGTATGTATGCCATGCTTTATGAATAATTTACATGTATGCCATGCTTTAGGAATGATACGTATATATGCCATGCTGTATGTATAATTTACATGTATGCCATGCTTTATGAATGATATGTACGTATGCCATGTTTAAGAATGAAAAAGATGAATGAAGTCAAAGTTTATGCTTTCGAGGCATAATGATGTTATGGAACGAAAATGATGAATGAATGAATATGCTATGAATGTTTATGAATGAAGAAGCATGTGAAGATATTTTATTTTATGAATGGGCTTGTACCGGACCTAAGTAAGGTCCACGGTTCTGGACTACCGATGAAGCTGTCCACGGTTCGGGACTACCGATGAAGCTGTCCTTACGGTTCGGGACTACCGATGAAGCTGTCCCTACCCTAGTAGGTCGAGATTAGCTACCTCGTATTTACTTAGGGATGCGCGCATATGATGTATGAATGTGGTACAAGCCAGGGCCCAATGAATGTTATGATTATGTTAAAGTATTTAAAAGCATGATTTTAAAGATTAAGCATCCTTATATATATATACATTTGCCACATGCATCCATCCATGTTATCCATTATATTGATGATAAGAATATTATGCAAAGTAAGTTTATGCAAGGTATGTTTATGCAAATGATCTTATTTACGTTCATGCTAATTTATGATGCCATGATTTTATTTATGTACATGCCAGATTATAATGCCATGATTTTATTTATGTTCATGCTAATTTATGATGCCATGATTTATTTATGTTTATGCTAAGTTAGGATGTCATGATTTTATTTACGTTCATGCTAATTTATGATGTCATGATTTATTTATGTTTATGCTAAGTTAGGATGCCATGATTTTATTTACGTTCATGCTAATTTATGATGCCATGATTTTGATTATGTTCATGCCAAATTATAATGCCATGATTTTATTTATGTACATGCCAGATTATAATGCCATGATTTTATTTATGTTCATGCTAGTTTATGATGCCATGATTTAATTTATATTCATGCCAAATTATAATGCCATGATTTTATTCATGTTCATGTTAGACTATGATGCCATGATGATATCTATGTTCATGATGATGCCATGATGATATCTATGTTCATGTTTATACGTCGTATGGATTTTGTGAGTAGGAAAAGGGTCTTAATAAGCCTCCGTGCTTATAGTTTTATTTTCTTATACCGCAGATTAAGCAAGAGATTTCAAAGGAAGCAGCAGGAGAGGCAAGACCATGTGTGTGTGGTAGTGACATGGCCAAGAGTCCCTCTCATTTCACTGATTGCATGTTTTGTTATCTTATAATACTTATGTTGGTTATGCTTTACTTATGATAGCTATGCCTATGAAACAACCTACTACTTATGAAGTTATGGATAAACTACTTGCTACCTGAAAGGCTTATGAATGAATTATGGAAAGTAAATAATCATGATGCTATGCATGCTGGTAATAGGTTACCTGAGATGCTCATTAAAGCTTATGAATGTGTTACGAAAAGTGATATCATGATGCTAGATATGTGTATATGATTTAAGCACTAATTGCATGGTTAAAAGCATGTGAAAAAGAATTTATGATTCCGCTGCATTAAGATGTTTTATATGCATATGTATGTTTAGCGTAACGCCGTTTTATGAAAAAAAAAAGACGGGCGTTACAACGGATCGATTAAGAACAGACTTCTGCTTTTCAAGGATCATGTCAAGACCCTTGGAACCTGAAGCGAACCGTTCTAAGGCATCCCTGAGCTCTTTGACTTTAGTCTTCAGGGAGGAATTCTCTTCCTCAAGTTTTTGAACTTGGGTTAAGCTTCCTTCCTGAACTGGCTCACTCAAGGACCTCGAGTTGACTTCCTCTTTCAGGAGTTTTACTTCCTGTCAGAGGGACTCAACCCGGATTTTGGCTTTCACCAAGTGGTGAGATAAATAAGAAATTAATTTTAAAAGATCATATTCTGAGTAACCTCTTACCGTGATTTGCCCGTTTTTTGAGATTTTGAGTCTTCCGTCATCTGGTTCCGATTCTGATCCGGAGTCGACATCTTCCGAGGCGGTTAGGGCGAGAATATTCACGTGTGGGACTTCTTCTTCTTCTTCGGAAAAGGATTCATCTCAGGTGGCTTGGAGAGCCTTCTTTCTTCGTGCCTTCTTGGTCTCCTTCAGATTGGGGTACTCTGACTTGAAATGTCCCTTTTTGTTGCACTCGTAGCAGGTAACGTTGGTCTTGCTCTTCGAGCTTGTTGAAGGCTCTGATGGATCTTCTTTTCTTCGGCATGCTTTCATTTTGTTCGTTTGGTGTTTTAGCTCTTTATA
This sequence comes from Boesenbergia rotunda, assembly GCA_024364735.1. Taxonomy (NCBI): domain Eukaryota; kingdom Viridiplantae; phylum Streptophyta; class Magnoliopsida; order Zingiberales; family Zingiberaceae; genus Boesenbergia; species Boesenbergia rotunda. The sequence continues at coordinate 514,900 of JAGFNQ010000566.1, read as the reverse complement.
TTAGTCCCGAGCTAGCAGAACCAACTTGGGTCGATCCCCTTTACTATCTTCTAAATCCGAGTATGAGTTAGACTCGGGTGCTGGTTGAGTCTTCTTCTTGGGAGCTTTGCCTTGAGATTTACCTGCAACGAAAGCTATACCTTTCTCGATTAAGGTAGTGTTAGTCTATTCGTGCAGTTCTAATTCAGAAAAAAGTCCGTCTAATTTTATTTCAGATAGGCTCCTTGAAACTTTGTAGACATCTACCATAGACGCCCACAGTGAGTTTCTTGGAAAAGAGTTAAGCATATACCTGATCAAGTCACAGTTTTCAACCTTGTGACCTATCATGTGCAGCTCGTTCATCATTTCTTGAATTCTGGCATGGAGTCGGGCCACAGTCTCACCGTCGTACATCTTGATGGTATAGAGTCTATTGAGTAACAAATCTCTTTTACTGATCCTTGTGTCGGAAGTGCCTTCATGTAGCTCGATCAACTTGTTCCAAAGCTCCTTCGCACTGTCGAAGGGTCCCTCTCAGTTCAGTTCCTCCTTGGTTAAGCCGCATTGCAAAGTCTAGGTTGCCTTTGCATCGACCTCGATTTTCTTCTTTAGCGAGGTGTCCCATTCAGTATAATGTTGCGTCACTCCTTCTGTGTTCTTGGGAATTTCCAGCCCAGACTGGATGATTATCCACATGTCCACCTGAGTTTTCAGGTGGACTTCCATCATGCTTTTCAAGTAGGAGAAGTCTTCTCCACTAAAAAGAGGACGTCTAGCAGTGCTGTATCCCTTTTGCATTGCCATTAGGATTTACAAAAAAAGGAATAACAAAAAAACATGTTCCAAGACTGAGTCTTGGATTAGTAGTGCGGGAAGAAATTAATAATAAAGCAAAAAGATCGAGTGGTGTTGCACCAACCTCGATTAACGAGAAAATTTGAGCGAAAAGAATTTAAAAATTTGTAAATTCGAAAAAAATCACAAACTGGTGGTTGCCCCAAGTTTGACCTACCCACTCTGATACCACTTGTTGGACCGGTGCCGTCGATAGAGGGGGGGTGAATATCGGTCGAAAATTTTCGGACAGTAAAGAGAAATACGCAGCGGAAATAGTAAAGCAATGTCGCTAACACGATTTGTGTTACTTAGTTCGGAGTCGCGGTCGGCTCCTACTCCAAGGCCCACGGTCCTTGACCATTTACGTTGGGCAATTCTATATTCGCAAAAATGATTACAATTTCGAGTATAGATATAGAATCGGAAAAAGCAGTTACAACACTTAAGAAAATTAACAATTTTACCGATGCCCGATGTGGATGGAATCTCGGAGCAGCGGGTCTTCGTCGGCGCTTGAATCTCGAATGCAGACAGTGTCGAAGTGTAGTGCTTGAGTGAATGTGTTGAAAGCGAATTGAGCAAGTTGTGTTGAAGCCTTGGGGGTGAACCCCCCTTTTATAGTCGTCTCTTGGGCGCCTATGTTGAAGGGGGCGCCTACACGTGGCCTCTCCTGCGCGAACTCCAATCCGCAGGCTCGGTCAGCGCTTATCCCCTTCATTGAGGTGCCTGAGCTGCCTGGGGCGCCTATATGGACACAGGCGGCTAGCTTGACTTGGTCCAAAGGCTTTCGTGGAAGATTGCTTCGATGGTCTCGATTTGGCCTTGCACTGGGGCGCATGTATCCTTACAGGCACCTAGCCCAGTGAGGTGCCTCCTTCCAATGAGGCGCCTGAGCTGCAGAAACACTGTCCATTCGTTTCCTGCAACCAGGGTTAGTTATAAAATAGAAGAAGCAAATATACAATATATGTTAGATATTATTTACAGCCTAAGCTATCTTGGTTCTGACTTTGGATTTCCCAAATGGAACCCTAGGTCGAACCGATGCCTAATGTTCCCTCAATGGGGAGTGCGTCCTCACCTACTCCTCTCGAGAGAATTTACCTTTTTTGCTAATCGGCTCCTCCGGTTGGACTTTTGCCCAGCTTCACTCACCAGGTCTTCGGTGCCCAGCTTCACTCACCAGGTCTTAGTGTCCAGCTTCACTCACCAGGTCTTATTGCCCAACTTTAGGTCAGGACATAGTTGCCCAACCCACGGCCAGGACTTAGTGCCCAATTCAAATCAACCAGGACTTAGTGCCTAGTCTATCTAGGACTTTCTTGCACACTAAATCTGCTTGTTAGACCACAACCACATCTAAACTTCTGAACCCTTTGCCATTATCAAAACAAAGGTTTGACTTTAGTGCTTCCGGCACCAACACCCGACCCTGATGTCTGAAGAGCTCTTTGAGGTTCAGCATCATGTCAGCAGCTGTGGGCATGGCCTGATACTGATGTTGCAATACATTTGACATATATGCCAAAATGTAGCACCGCGCCATCTCATCAGCCTTGACCCATCGCTTATAATGCTCCCTCTGCTCTTCACTAGAGTTCACGCAAGACTTTTCGAGACAGTCCTCAACGAGCACATATTTGTACTCTTCGGCAGTAAGGACAATGTCTAGGTTTCTTTTCCAATCATTGTAATTGGGTCCAGTAGGTTTGTCCTCCTTAAGTATGGTTGGTATGGGATTAAAGGCCATTATGAAAATCATGAGAATCACAACATACACTACTTTAGAATTTGAAAATAAATTGATTCCTCAAAACAATAAATTTTTGAAATCAACCAACACCTCTAAACACCGAGAAATTCGCATTCCATGATGGTGTGGACGTATACGAATCTCTACATTCGTAAGAGGAGGTTTTACCGATTAATCTTACTATTTTGTCAACCTAACTTTTGGCAAATAAGATTAATAGTTGGTTCACTTCGGACCTGTAAATAATAGCAGTGTCTTCGATGGGGAGGATACTATTATTTGCAACTAAGTGTTTACCATTACACGACACTAAGAAGATTATTTCTGATTATGTGCCTTCCGACGGGAAGTACACATGCTCTTCAATAATCTTCTATAGTCTTTTCCGACCTAGTGATCCACAAATCAAGCCCATCCGATGTCGAGGAAGGCACTCAGAGCTGACGCGCAGACTTGTTCGCATCACTTATCGGATTATAATGGAGGCCATGGGACCCTTAGGGTCCCTCTCCCACATAGTTATTGATTTCGAGGAATTTTAACAAGCACACACTCGACAAACACATAACCAACATAATGAAAAAGGAACTCCTAGATTTTCCAAGTTTCATGGCCTTGGTCTGCAATGCGCCTCCAGTCGTGTCATCACCTTGTCCGCTCCTCCCTTCACCATGCGCAAGCCACGTTGATGGATCTCTGAGCCGAGATGACTAGCTAATTATTTACATCATCAATCCTATACTCCACAAAGGAGTGTATATGAAATCTAGAACGAAAAGAAAATAAAAAGCTCGGCTAAACACATGCCGTATTTAATTACAAAAATTAATACAATCTAGCCTCGTCAATCCCGAGGATTTAATTAATTATAAAACATTGCACAACCAATCACACATATCAAATATTTGGCCATGATAAGTTGGAATCTAATGCCTGCAACACAAAGTTAGCCTATGCACATCGACATATCATCCAACAAAATAAAATGTATGAAAAATGCAAAAAAATAATCAATCCTAAACACACAATACCGGAAACCTCGCTTTAATACCAATTGATGGGGATGGCTTGGCGTGTTTCCCTAGAGAATACTTGGTCATCCTTGAAAGACCTCTCCAAGTCTACGGATTAAAAAATTAATTCGAATGGAGACCCGTCTCCCAACGGCCATCTCATCATCGTATCATTCGGTACGAATTACAACTTGGCCAATCACAAAGATTGTGTCTTGTAATCCTCCTAACCAAACGACAACGAAAAAGATGATGAGTGGATCGCCAGTTTTTATGTTTATTATCAGGGCCCATTATTTAATTATCTTCCATTAATTAACCAATAATTAAACAAGACAATTAAATAAACATGCCACATAAAATGATGAGGCAAAATCAAAGGAACAAAAGGAGCCAAGGAAGAGAATTTTACCTTCCTTTTCCTCGTAGCCTTCTACCTTATGTCCCTTCCCTCCTGGATGTCGTGTGGGCGACGAGTTACCGAGAACCGAGATCACCAAGGTGCTTTAACCAATTACTTCTTCTCCTCTCCAAGACGAAACCCTAACTCCAACCAATGGAGTTGCGCCGGCCAACTTCTTCTCCCTTATCATTACGCTGCTGGCCACCTTGAGCCTCCCAAGCATGCCAGCCACAAAAGGGTCCCTGAGAGGAAGATGAAGAAGGAGGAGAAAAGCAGAAACAAGCTTCACCTTCACCAAAACAACCGGCCAAACTCCCTCTTCTTGGGCCGCAAACCTTGCGTCGCCCTCTCACCATGCGCCGACTGCCGCCTCCCTTCCTCCCTCACCGAGCACCACAAAAGGGAGGAAAGAAGCCTCCCTTTATCTTGATGACTGACCACCGAGAGCTTGACGAAAGGAGAAGAAAACAAAGAGAAGGAAGAAGCCTTCTCTTTGCCGCCGTGACCTAGGAGAGACGAAAGAGAGAGAGAGAGAGAAACCTAGATTGGGTGATTAATTGGATTATTCAACCATGGTTTCATGATACCATGGGGTTTATATAGGGCTAAGGTAGGGACCAAGAGGAGGAGTTGGATCTTGGCCCACTAATGGATCTGATACCAATCCATTAATGAAGATCCATTCCACTAAAGGATCTTCATTGAACTTTCTCACCAATCGCCATATTTTCATATGGGCTCCACCTATTATGAGTCATCCATCCCCCCGTGTTTAAGATATTGAATGCATGTCGATTAATTTAAATTACTGATAATTTTAATTAATCGACTTCTGGCTCCTTGTGTAACACCCCAATTTTACAATTTGAGTACCTGGGAATTGTTTAAAGTTCGGGACGAACTTTTTATAAGATGTGTAGGATTGTAACACCCCAAAATTTCACCATGAATAATATTGTGAATTCATTATGAAATATTATGTGAATAATATTGCGAATTCATTATGAAATATTATGTGAATAATATTTTGGATTTATGGAAAATTATTATAAAAATATTATGTAAATAATGTTATGAATTCAGGAAAAATTATTAGGAAATATCATGATGAATTTGGCTTAATAGGCTTTGATATGGATTAGTACAAAAAGGTAGTAAAAAGAAAGTGTAGGAAGGAGGATGCAAGGATCGAACCTTGAACCTCCTAGTTGCACTCACCATGTCTTAACCACTACACCAAGTATTATTTCTTGTTGAGAGAATAAGAAACATGCTTGTTAAGCGTGTAATAGTGAAGAGACATGTCTCCTCATGAGAATAGTATAAATAAGAGAGGGAAGGGGTGGGAGTAACTTCCTCTTCTTCTTCCTCACTTTCTCCCACCCGAAATTCCTTCTTCTTCCTCTTCTCTATTCCATTTTCGAAAAGTGCTTCCTAGGGTTCTAACCCTAGGGGATTGGAAGGAAGAAGACTCCCTAAAGGATCTTGCCCTCTATTAGGGCCAAGGAGTCTAGAGAAGAAAAAGTAAGAGGAACCTTCACCTTTCCTTCAACCAAGGGTACCCTAAAGATCTAGGGAAGGTGAAATTCAAGCGAAAGGAAGTAAGTATCCCCTCGCCTGCAGTGTAATGGTTAATGTATGTTTTCTTTGTGTTTTGCTTTTGGAAAAGGGGAGTCTTCCCTTTAGGTGAGTTTCGGCCACCCCCTTAAGGGGAGGCCTTGGCTACTTTTTGATGCATGAGGAGACCCTTGGGACTTAGGGTACATATGTATGATGACTTCCCATCATGTTGTGATAACAAAAAGTAGGGTTAGCCACCCTACAACTTTCGGCCAAGAGGAGAAAGGTTAGGCTTTTTGGGTTGCTTGCTATCCTATGATGTGTCCATGATTAGTAGTGTAGATAAAGTGTTTGTGTAAATGTTTGTGTGAAGATTGGATGTCAAAAACCTAGCCTACCCTACCCTTACATCATTCGGCCAACCTAGGAAGATTAGGGTTTAGGGATGCTTGATTTGCCTATGATGAATCTATGCCTAGTAGTGTAGACAAGGTGTTTGAATAAATGCTTGTGTGAAGGTTTAATTTCGAAACCCTAGTTTCCCTATCCTACACCATTCGGCCAAGGCATGAAACCTTAGGGTTTGTGAAGGTTAAATTATTTTATGTGATATGCTTATGTAAAATGATATGAGATGTATATGCATCTGATATTCAAAGGAAATGTTTGATTGGATTCCTTAGCATGTAACATTTGGCCAAGGCATGAAACATGAGGTTGTGAAGGACAACTTACCCTATGAGATTATGATTGTGTTTAGTAAGATCATATGCCTATATATGTGATGATTGTATGAGATGTACCCTAGGAGATATGCTTATGTTTGGGATGATGATATGTATATGCAAATGATGTTTAAATGGAATGTTGGATTAGGAAAAATGGAACTCTCCCTAGCCTTGAGTTTTGGCCAAGACCCTAGTTTTAGGGTTAGGAACCATTTGATTTACCCATGAAGCATGCTACCACTTCCTATGATATGAATATGATTTATGTGATCAACCTTGTCATATATAAGATATGTTTAAGGGGTTGAATTATGATCTATGTATGAGCATGCATTATAGCCCATAGGGCACCCTTATGAAATGCATGCTTTATACTAGGCTAGTTATCATGATTATGGAGATCTATGTATGAGCATGCATTATAGCCCATGAGGCACCCTTATGAAATGCATGCTTTATACTAGGCTAGTTATCATGATTATGAATGCATACATATGCATAAGAATGAGCCTTGTAGGGCATGAACAAAGAAGGCTTAGGGCCTAAAGAATGCTTCCCTAGAAGGTTGGGATTAAGAGCATACTTTATGAAAATGAAGAACATGATAATTATTTTATTTTGTAATGGCTTGTACTATAGACTCTTAAAGCGAGTCAAATGATTATGATACTAGGCTGAAGGACTTCTGAGAAGGCCTAGTAAACCCTAGTGGTTCGGGACGAGATCCTATGGTGTGTTGACATAATCACAAAATAAAACTTTGCGGAAAAGTAAACTAATTTACCAAGTACCTCTCGTAACTCGAAGTAAGGGACGAGATCCAACCGTAGCGTCCCTTGGAAGCTCCGCCTCTATTCGCGTCCACGCCGAGTTCTCTTCGGGATGACTTCACAAAGTCACGAGTTTTGTGCCGACGAGAACTACTAGATCCTCGGAAGGCACAACTAGATGAACAAGAGAAAATATAGGAAACTAACCAACAAGAAGTAACGGAATCGAATTCCGAGAGGAGAGGAGTCGCTATCCGCTTCTTCTTCTTCTTGTTCGGGTTCTTCTTCTTCTAGTGGCTCACGGCAACACCTCCTTGGTGTTGTGATTGGGCGCCGACCCTAGAGGAACTAGGGTGCGCCGGCCCTAGAGAGCTAGGGTGCGCCGACCCTAAGGAAAGAAGAAGAGAAGGAGGAGAGAAGAGAAGAGAGAGAGGGAGAGAATAATTAATCTCTTGATTGATTGGAATAAGGGCTAGCCTTTGGTTCCTTTATATAGTAGCAACTCCTTTGCTAAGTCTCCCTCTAAACCGAATTAACGAAATTAGTTATAAGAAATTTATCTTATAAATTTTCTTAATAATTATTCCGTTTAAACCGAGTCTTTATTATAAACTAATTTATAATAAAAACTAATTCTTCTTCTCTTTAAATTATGGAATAAATTTTATAAGAAATTTATAAACTTTCTTATTATGGATAAATCAATTCATAATTGATTTTATAAAATTAAAATAAACCAATTCATGGATTATTTTAATCTTCCATAAAAGAATAAATTTCTATAAATTTTATTTATATAAATTTCTTTATACAAATTTATTTATCCATAATTTATAAAATAAATCGCGGTAGATTTATTTTATTAATTAAACCAATTAAATTGGTTTTCTCCTTTTATTTGGCCGGCCACCAAAGGGGGTTTTGACACCCTCTTTGGCCGGCCAAACCAACCCGAACCGCCGCGAATCAAACTCATTTAATTCGCCCAAAAAGCCTTCAAAAGACTTAGCCATTTTTAGCTTCCATTGCGCCTCTGATAAATTCAGATTTGACTTATTTCTCTTGATCGGAAAATCTAATTTTCAACTCGTTTTAAATCCCTCGGATTACTCGTATTGCGTGTGACTAAATAGGCTTTTGATTTATGTTGGCCGTCTATAATTAACCCATTAATTATAGAACGATCATGAGTGGCACCTAGTAGTACATCACGATCCCCAATTAATCGAAAGATCAACGGTTTGACCTCAGAAGAAATTATTCTGAAACCCTTCAGCAGCTCTAATGAATCGTGCCTCATTCCCTTCACCACCTTATACCCACTTGGTTCAGGACACGGTCTATGGTGTCAGTCCCCACTAGGCTGACTACGTCACACCTAGCCCAAATAGTATCTTTCTCGTCCTTTGGATTTCTAATTACTCTCATGTATTTTAGAGACTCGCACTCTAAACATGATATACTCTGGCCAGAGGTTTTGAGTAACAATCCGACGATAGGCCTGGGTATACATCTCCTCGCAAGGAGTGGTGAATCCTTTGTAGGCTGTTCAAACATCTTCGGGCACTTCGGCTTATACCCAATCATCCTGGGTCCACACCTCCTTGGAGATGCTTGCTTAAGATGTTAAAGTATAAGTCTCCATGACCAAGATGACTTGAACACCGCAAGTCAAAGGAACATCGCACTTAAGCTGCAGTAAGAACTTCATTGACATTTCTATATATAGATTCCATATGAAGTCTTACAGCTAGTCACTCCAATGAACTAGTTCCCTTAACTAGCATCCATGTTTATCTCCGGACATCCCAATGTCACCAGCCAGTGAGAATCAGCTGATTAGAGAATAACCCATGCTAGTCTCAACAGAATTGATAGTGTCCGTTTTTATCAATTCATCGACTAGGGATATTTTCAATACTTCACATTTGCACATTTAGAGATAATCACTAGTTGTGATCCCATCACAAATTCTCTTATGCTGTGAGTTGTATTGCGGACATTCAGTAGATGAGTTTAAGATCCCAATCAAATACACAAGCATGTATACTCAAATAGTGAATTATCATTTATTAAAATAAATGTTTACAATCATAAGGCGATTGCCTTAGGACACTTCTCTCATATCACTAACATGTCTCAGGTATTTCAATATATGCTTTACCGTAGTCCAATGTCCCTATACAGGGTTACTCTGATATCTGCTATCCATACCCATGGCAAAACAGGTATCAGGATTCATGCACAACATAGCATACATGAGGCTTCCTACTACCAAAGCATAAGGTACCGCCTTCATTTCTTCTTTCTCCTTTGATGTTTTCAGGCACATCTCCTTGGATAGAGGAACTCCATGCCTGAAGGGTAGGAAACACTTCTTGGAGTTTTCCATGCTAAAACGAGACAAGACGGTGTCAACATATGAAGCTTGGGATAAACACAACATCCTTTTCTGGCGATCCCTTATGACCTTGATCCCAAGGATGTGTCCCACTTCTCCCAAATCATTCATACCAAACTGCATTGATAGCCAGACCCTTACATCTGATAACACTTTGACATTATTGTCAATTAACAAAATGTCATCTACGTAATGTACAAGAAACACCACTACGTTTCTGTCACATCGTTTGTATACAAATGACTCATCCGGGCTTTGAGTAAATCCATATTACTGGATTACTTCATCAAAGCGGATGTTCCAAGATCTTGAAGCTTGCTTCAATGCATAAATGGATCGATTAAGCTTGCATATTATATGCTCTTTACCGTTTGCAATGAACCCTTCTGGTTGCTGCCTGTTGATGGTCTCCTCAAGACATCCGTTAAGGAAAGCCATCTTGACGTCCATCTGTCATACCTCATAGTCCATATGAGCTACAATAGATATGAGAATCCGAATAGACTTAAGCATGGCTACCGGCGAAAAGGTCTCCTCACAATTGATACCCTCTTTCTAAGCGTACCCTTTCACAACAAGCCTAGCTTTGAAGGTCTCAACATTCCCATCTGATCCTCTCTTTCTCTTGTAGATTCACTTGCATCCAATGGCTTTTGCACCATTGGGTGGTTCTACTAATTCCCAGACATGATTAGAATCTATTGATTCTATCTCAGAGTTCATTGCTCTTTGCCAAGAATTTGCATCCTTATCTTGGAGGGCCTTGTCATAGGTCCAGGGATCCGATTCATGTTTACTAGAGACCAAGTCCGAAGACTCTCCTAGAAACATGAACCTCTCAGGCTATTAACAACCCTCCCACAGTGACGAGGTACTACCAGTGTATCCTCAATGACACGCGGTACAGTGACTTGTGGTGTGTCCTCTTGTACAATTGGTCCTAAGGTCGGAACGTCCCCTTTTAACTCTTCAAGCACTAGTCTACTCTTGGGCTTATGGTTCATCACATAGTCTTCTTCTAGGAATCTATAGTCTTCTTCTAGGAATCTGGCATTCTTGTTAACGATTACCTTCTGATCCTTAGGACTATAGAACAGACCACCCTTCGTTCCCCTAGGATAGCCTACGAACAGACATACCTCCGTACGAGATTCCAACTTATCAGTATCTCCCTTCAGCACATGTGATGGACTACCCCAAATCCAAACGTGTCCTAGAATGGGCTTGCGCCCAATCAACAGTTCTATGGGAGTATGACGGATTGACTTAGATGGAACCAGGTTCAGTATGTACGCTGTCGTTTCCAAAGCATATTCCCAGAACGAATCAAGTAAGTCTGAATAGCTCATCATTGACCTAACCATTCCCATAAGAGTCCTATTCTTTCTTTCTGCAACTCCATTCTGTTGGGGTGTACCGGGTGCTGTTAGCTGGGACTGAATCCTAGCTTCTGATAGGTAGGTCCTAAACTCGCCAAAGAGGTACTTGCCACCACGATCAGATCGTAGTGTCTTGATACTTTTACCTTGATGTTTCTCTACATCAGCCTTGAATTCTTTGAACTTATCAAAGCATTCAGACTTGCGCCGCATCAGGTAAATGTACCCATACCTTGAATAATCGTCCATAAAAGTGACGAAGTATTCAAAGCCACCTCTAGCCTGGATTGACATAGGACCACACAAATGAGAATGAATCAGTTCTAACACATCTTTGACCCTATACCCCTTAGCCTTGAATTGCCTCTTTGTCATCTTACCTTCCAAGCAAGATTCACATGTAGGGAAATCTTCCTCCACCAACGAACCCAGGGGCCCATCAGCTGACAACCTCTGAATCCTACTAAGATTAATATGACCAACCCTAAGGTGCCAAAGATACGTCTGATTCATCTTAGAAGGCTCCTTTCTCTCATTTAAGTTAGATGATGAGCTATTTATGTAACGCCCGCCTTTCCCAGCCCTACGGTGTGGGCGGAAGGTGGCATTACGCTAACATACATACATGCATATGGAGATCTTAATGCAGCGGAATAACATTTTTTTTATACATATGCGTTTAAACCATGAAATTAAAACTTGAATCATGTTGACACCCTTTAGCTATCATTCCTAAACATGGTGACATGGAAACTTAGCATTGTCATAACATAAAAATATAAGACATATCATGTGAGACATAACATTATTGATCATGCTTGCATTAAACATCAATTATCCTACCATCAAGCTTAAGACCAACATAAGCATAGCATCATGATATAGCATGTTTACATCATAAGTAGCATCATGGTATGAAAATCACATAAGTCGTCCATAAGCAACCTAAGTAGTAAGTTATTCGTTAGACAAAACCATCATAAGTATAGCATGAAACTAAAGAGGACATTGCAAAATATAAGACATGTGACAAAGTATAAGTATTTGGATCTTTTCTTTTTCTTTTGCCAAGTCACTGCCCCACACACACACCTGCCCTCCTGCTGCTTCCCTTAGCTTAGTATCCTCTTTCTTGATCTGCTGTATAAGAATGTAAAACTATAAGTACATAGGCTTAGTAAGACTCTTTCCTACACACTAAAACCATACGTCACATAAAATAAAACATATAACATACTTAACATAGAGTAGTTCTCAATATAAAACATAAGCATATGTCATACATAACATGACATGGTTCTTGACATAAACATAAGCATATGAAATACTTAACATGGCATGGTTCTTGACATAAACATAAGCATAAGATAAACTTGACATGGCATAGATGCATAACATGAATGAATGCATGAGTTAAATGCACATAACATAAGGATGCTTATTTGAAAATCATAATTATAAATACTTAAACATAATCATAACATCATGGGGTCCCCGGCTTGTACCACATACATACATTCATCATTTGCGCGCATCCCTAAGTAAATACGAGGTAGCTAGTCTCGACCTACTAGGGTACTAGGTCACCTTCAACCTAGGGACAGCTTCGGTAGTCCATATCCGGAGCTTTCATAAGGAGCCCATACCTGTTGGACAGCTTCGGTAGTCCCAGAACCGTGGACAGCTACGATAGTCCAGAACCGAGGCGTTCTTAAGGTGCCCATCCCTTGGACCTTTTTAGGGTCCGGTACAAGCCCATTCATAAAGTAAAATAGCTTCACATGCTTCATCATTCATAGGACATACATAGCATATTTAAAGACATACACATGATCTTATTACATGAAGCATGCCATAAAGCATACTTAGCATTTCATCATTCATACTTAATGCATAACATCATTGTGCCTTAAAGGCATGAGCATTATCTTCATTCATCATCTTCATCCATAAGGCATGACATACATACATAATTAGGCATTAAGGCATAAACATCATCTTAGTTCATAAAGTTTGCATGATCATGGTACATAAGGTAAGCATACATTTCATCCATGGTACATATCATATAGTATACATGATCATGGTATCTATCATAAAGCATGCATGGGTAGGTTCCATATGAACATGATACATACTACATAGGTTCATGACATTCAACATAAAACATGCATAGGTCTACATAACCATATATCTATCATAATACATATGTTCAAGGCATTTAACATAATACATGCATCATTCTACACAAACATGAGGCCTACTTCACAACACATGTGTTCATGGTATATGGTTTAAAACATTCATGAATAAAACATGGCACATAACATAAGCTTACCAAGTCATGATACATAGCACATAAAGTTAGGGTTTTAGGTAACATAAAAATTCATACAACATGCTTGGACATATACATACATCATGATAAACCATAAACAAGTATACTTGATACCTTAGACTAACCCAAACCCTAGGACTTGAGCTTGGCCGAAAGTTATAGGTGGAGATTCCCATTATTCAAGTAACATGTGAGGTACCATAAGTAACATAACACCCATACAATACATACAATGCCATAGGAAGCCATTAGAACCCATGATTGGGCTAACCCTAGGTCCTAGCCCTACAACTTGGTCTTGGCCGAAACCCTAGAGGGTCACAAGTACATGAAAAAATTCATATAATTCACAATTAACATCCAATACAATACATACAATGTCATAGGAAGCCATTAGAACTCTTAATTGGGACTGACCCTAATTCTTAGCCCTAGAATAGGTCTTGGCCGAAACTTGTAGGGGTCTTAAGTCCATTGAATAATTCATAAAATTTACAATTAATATCCATTATATTATAGGAAAACATAATAAACATGCTTGGAGGGTTAGATCTAATCCTAACCATGAAAGTAGGATGGTGGCCGAAACTTGTAGAGGGTCTTAGGGTGCTACAAAAATTCTCCAAATCATAATTTATTTTTTATTTATCATGTGAAAGCATTAGGAAGCATAAATAAGGTTTTAACATCATCTTAGACCCAAAAACTTGCTTTGGCCAAAAACCCTAGAAGCCCTAATCCATTGTTTTCTCAACATAAATCCCAACCAACATCTTAAATCATGATAAACAACATGAAACTATTATACCACAGGTGTGGGAGTCTTACCCTTATTGTCTTGGTTATAAACCGTAAATAGAGAAGAGGATGAAGACCTTCTTGACCTTAGACCACCCCTAGCCCTTGTAGCCTTGTAGGAAGCCTTGGATCTTCAAGAGGGAGTCCCCTTGTGAAGCTTTTCCAAGGGAAAAGCCCCTTGTGGCTCATGGCAAGGAAGAGGAAAGGAGGAGGATGAAGAAAGAAGGGGAAGAGCCTTGGTGGAAGAAAGGTAACTTAAGCCTCTTCACTTCTCATCCAACCTTCTTATACTATGTAACGCCTGCCTTTTTCCCACACCTTTCGGTGTGGCGGGAGGCGGCGTTACGCTAACATACCTAATAAACATCGTATTGCAGCGGAAGAAATAAAACTTAACTTACTTAATTCATGCATGCAACTAGCACTTAAATCATACATACATATCTTAACTATCATTCCTGACATGGTAACTTATCATATAAACATCATAGGTAGCATCATGATATAAACATCCCATAAGTCATCCATACGTAACATAAGTAGCAGGTGTAATTTTTTTTCCTAGACAAACCATCATAAGTATAGCATGCGACTTATTAGGAATATGCAGAATGTAGAACATGTGACAAAGCATAAATATTAGGAACTTTCTCTTTTTCTTTTGCCATGTCACTGCCACACACACAGACTCGTTCCCTTCCTGCTGTTTCCCTTAGTATCCTCTTGCTTGATATGCGGTATAAGAAATAAGACAATAAGCACATAGGCTTAGTAAGACTCTTTTCTACTCACTAAAACATACATCGCATAACATAAACATATCACGTTCTTAACATATCCTTAACACATGGCACTGTTCTTGACATATCATAAAGCATATACATACTTGTCATGGCATAATTCTTAACATGAACATAAGCGTAACATATACTTAACATGTCATAATTCTTAACATGAACATAAACATAACATATACATAACATGTCATAATTCTTAACATAAACATAAACATAAACATCTACTTAACATGTCATAATTTTTAACATGAACATAAACATAAACATCTACTTAACATGTCATAATTCTTAACATGAATATAAACATAAAACATACTTATCATGGCATAATGCATAACATGAATGCATGTATTAGTCAATGCATATACATAAGGATGCTTAATTTAAAATCATACTTTTAGATACTTAAACATAAACATAACATCATTGGGGTCCTCGGCTTGTACCACATACATACATCATAAGCGTGCATCCCTAAGTAAATACGAGGTAGCTAGCCTCGACCTACTAGAGTAGGGACAGCTACGGTAGTTCCAAAAATCGTGGCGTTCTTAAGGTGCCCATCCCTGTTGGATAGCTACGATAGTCCCAGAACCGTGGACAGCTACGGTAGTCCAGAACCGAGGCGTTCTTAAGGTGCCCATCCCTTGGACCATTACTTCGGTCCGGTACAAGCCCATTCATAAAGTAAAAAAACTTTGCATGCTTCATCATTCATAGACATACATAGCATAAACATAATCTTGTTACATGAAGCATGACATAAACATGCTTGGCATTTCATCATTCATACGTAATTCATAACATCATTATGCCTTCATCATTCATACTTATCATTCGTACTTAAGGCATAAACATTATCCTCATTCATTTTCTTTATTCATAAAACATAACATACATACATAATCATGCCTCCAGGCATAAACATTATCTTGGTTCATAAAGCTTGCACGGTTATGGTACATAAGATAAACATGCATTGCATACATGGTACGTCTCATCTAACATACCTAATCCTAGTATCCATCATAGAGCATGCATGGGTAAGATACATATGAACATGACACATACTACTTAGGTTCATGGCATTCTACAGTACTTAGGTTCATGGCATTCATCATAGAACATGCATAGACCTTCATACACAATTATCTATCATAGGCATTTAACATCCTACATGCATTATTCTATTTAACATCCCTCTACATCAATTACATATGTTCATGGTATGGGGTCTAAATATTCATGAGTAAAACATAACATATAACCTAAACATACAAAGTTATGATACATAACACATAAAGCTAGGGTTTTAGTAACATAAAGATCCTTACATCATGCTTAACCATATACTTACATCATAGTAACCTATAAACAAGTATCCTTGAGACCTTAACCCAATCCAAACCCTAGATTAGGGTCTTGGCCAAAACCCTAAAGGATCACCAACACATGAAAAATTTCATAAAATTCCTAATTTACATCCAATACCTTACATATAATCCCATAGGAAACCATTAGAACCCTTGCTTGGAGTTAACCCTAACTTCTTGCCCTATAACCCATCTTGGCCGAAACTTACAAGGAGCATAAAACATGTAAAAATTCATATAAACCACCATTAACATCCCTTGCATCATGAGAAGACATAAGAAACATCATTAGGTAGTTAGAACTAATCCTAGCCATGGGATCATGGTGGAGGCCGAAACCCTAGAAGCCCACCTTCATGGATTTCTCAACTTAGACCTTGAAACAAAGACTTAAATCATGATAAACATCAAAGGAAAACCATTATACCACAGGTGAGGGAGTCTTACCCTTGTTGACTTGGTTTTTAGACCTTAAATAGAGAAGAGGATGAAGACCTTGTTGTCCCTTGATCACCCTTAGCCCTTGTAGCCTTGTAGGAAGCCTTGAATCTTCAAGAGAAAGTCCCCTTGTGAAGCTTTTCCAAGGGGAGAGGGGCCTTCGTGGTTTCGGCTAGGAGAAGGAAGAAGAAGGAGAGGAATGGCCTTGGTGGAAGAAGAGAAGGAAAAGAGTAACTCCTATGTCTCTTCCTCTCTCATATACTCTTTTATACTACATGAATGGGGGCAAGTGAAGGGTCATAGTGCCTCTTCTCTTGATGACTCTTCACTTCCCTAAGCCTTAACCAAAATCCGCTTCATTCTCTACTAGCACTCCCTTGTTAGGTGAATTGGTTAGTACATGCATGGTGTTACACTAGGTCCAAGGTTCAATCCTTGGTGCATGCACTTTATTTTTATTTTATTTTACTTTTTTTCCCCTCTATTTTCGGCCATACCCCCTAAGGCCTACCCATAGCCGTGCTAATATTCCTAATTTAAACCCATTTCTATTTATATTAAATTCTACCTAAAATCCACTAATAACCATGGTACTAGAAAAGCCCATGTAAGGCCCATTAGCACTTAGCTTCTTATTCTATATCGAAATTCATGGATCATCATGTTATGGTTTATACTAGTATCCCTATGTTCCTCGAGAATCTATCTAGGCATGATCAATATTTTAAAGAAAAATATTGAGAAAATTTACCGGGTCGTTACAGGACCCATGGTCAATGGATCTTAGGTGGCTACTACTTGGGAGTCTAGTTGGACCAGGAAGGTGCCAAGGATTTGGAGACGGATTTGAGTCTCAATTCTTGGGTTTTGACACATTGGGTTTGGGTTTATGCATGAAAATGTGACATTGGAGTAATGTTACATGAAAATTTGATTTTTGATATATAGATATTATATAAACCAATGCTAGGGATGCATTATGATTTGGTATGAACAGATGCGTCAAGAGGAGGTCAAAACTAGGATTTTAGGTCAAGGTTCAATTGAACCATTTAGATAGTTTTGAGTTTTGTGTCAATTTTGGGATCCGAGATATATACATTTTTAAATGTATTTTTTCCAAGTACATGACTACCACAAACCTCTCATTAAATTTAAAATTTTTTAGAGATTTATAAAATTTCTGGTGTATTTTTGAAATTGGGTTTAGAATGCAGAAAAGGTTGATTTTTGAGTATCAGTCGACTAGTATCAGTCAACATGTGCAGAGGACAGTTGACAGATAATTCTGTGAGTTATTTTTCGACAGGGATCGGTAAACTGGTAACTGTTTCAGTTGACTAATATATGCTGAAACTATTGTTAGGAAAGTTGAAAAGTGTCTTAATAATATCAATCATGTGTATAATCTTATGAGGGATTAATACACACTGTTTATGATCATTAGAAATTAAAGAATCCAATAATTGAGATATTGTTGGAGTTCTTTTTGATGTATGCCAAAGAGGGAGAATTAAGGTTTAATTGGGAAAATCTTATGTACCTTTATAAGAAATCTTAGCTCAAGGGGGAGCTTAGGTAAAGGGGGCATTATTGCTCATGTATTGGCAAAGGAGGAGCCTTGTGATAAGTTCTTAAAAAGTCTTTGGTATGTCCAAGTGTAGGGGGAGCCTTGGAGAGGTTATTAAAAAAACCCTTGGTGAAAAATCCTAACTCATTGGGGAGTTTAGGTGTTGGGGATGTCTTGTGATACGATCCATGCATTGTTTGCATTGCATTGCATATGCATTGGCGGTGTAAGTCCAAGGTGTAACCTTTGCAACATAAGTCCAAATGTTATTATCATTTGTTATTTGCTATTTTCCCCCTAATTTAAACATATTACCAATCATCAAAAAGGGAGAGATTGTTGAGGCAATCAAAAAGGGGGAGATTGTTTGGGCAAAAGGTTTAAGTTAGATTTACACATATATTTAATATGTGTATTTAAGTATGTAGGTTCAGCAGGATACACATTGACTCAGCTTGATGGCTTCGGGTCTGGTGAAGAATGGAGAGGCATCCGAGGGACCGTGGACAAGGCAGTAACGATGAGCCTAGAGAAGCACATTTTGAGGTATTCAGGAAGGATGATATGTGGAGACGAGCCGCAGACTTGTATGCATCCAAGGGACGAGAACTAAAGTGAAGAAGACTTGAAAGCAAGAGTCAAAACTATAAAGGAAGAGTCAAGTGAGTTGTAAGGGTCCGAGTGTGAGTGAACTATATCGGGAAGGGAAACACTAGGTTTAGGATTTTACCAATTGACTAGTATGGGATCAATCGACTGGTAGAGATCACAGAAAGATCAGTCGACTGATCTTCTATGTAGTCGACTGGTGTTGGCTGAATTCGAACATTGGGCTGTAACATTCAAATTTGACAGCTGGCAGTCGACTGGTATTGGCACCAGTTAATTGGTAACGGTTGGATCAGCAATGAGCTATATTTAAGAGAACTCGATTTGCTTGAGCATGGTTGACGAAATTGGTCTTGGTTATAGGCCAATTAGTAGTCTAAGTGCTCAAGTGTTCATGCGAGGTTGTTGTTAGAACTTGGATGGCTAGAGAGGGGGGGTGAATTTAGCCAGACACCGAAACTTAGCACTTATCAATATTTCTGCACTTAACTGGTTAGTAGCACAGCGGAAGCAATAAAAACAGAGTATGCAGTAAACTAAACCCTAAGTTAAGCATGAGGACAAGAACGCTAACAAGAGGATTTACAAGGTTCGGAGATAACTTGCCCCTACTCCTTGGCGTGCCCTTAAGGTGGGCGATCCCTTGATCGTCGGCAGATCAAGCCCCGGTGAACACCGGATAAAATGCAACCTCCTTCTCGGTGGAGTAACCTCTCCACAACGTTTCAAGATGATGAAGTATAAAGTATAGGAAACACAAGAAGGATCTTACTTAGCACTTAGAACCACAAGAATACAAGCAAACTTCTCTGAGCTCCACCCAGCGCAGATCTCACGCAAGACTCCCTCTTCGTGTCTTCTCGCTGATGGACTCAAGCTTCTTGTTTCTCTTCTCCCAAGTGCCCAAGTAACAGAAGGTTGCTTCAAAGATCACAGTTGCTTGCTCAAGATGATGGAACAACAGATCGCACAAGCACAAGCACAAGCACAATATGGAGAACTTCGTTACTGAGACTTGTTCACCACCAAGCCTTAAGTCCCAACTCTCTGATCACCAGGTCACCGCCATCTCACCGCAGCCTCCAGCTGCTCACCTGCAACACCCAGCCTACCACTGAGCTCACCTGGACTCCCTGAGCTTCCCTCAGACTAGCTCTAGTCAGCAGCTCCAGTCAGCAGCCAGCGCCCGTTGCAACCTGAGATGGCAAATGGACAAACCTGCTCCAAGGAAAGGCCGTCATTGACTCTCCTTAAGTGTTTGAATCCATCCCTATCACCTGCACACTCAATCAGAGGTTTAGCAAATGAAATCAAACTTATATCAGTAATAGCAGAGACGATCAAAGTGACATCAGTAGCGTATCAGTGAAAGCAGGCACGATCAGAGCGTCTGATAGCGCGTTTGAATTAATGTGATCGGTCACCGGACCGATCAGGACTATCCCAGACCGATCAGGCTCCAACCTGATCGGTCCCCAGTGAGAAACTTGGGATTGTAAGCTTGTATAATCGGTCACTGATGGACCCAATTTAGCTAATTAAATTTGTCATGAAATGTGTGGATCCGTCAAAATTTAGAATTTATAAATGTGCTGGAAACCCTTTTTTTGCAATCAAAGAAGAAAGGCGTAGTAAAGGGGCCACAGGTCGTATTTTTCCAAGGGCTAGTTCAAGTTGTGTGATTCGTGCTTGCATTTATGTGTCGTCAATGTTTTTGGGTTTCATATAAGAAATGGATTTTTGTTTCAAATAGACAAGGAAAGGCAATAACAAGAAATGGAAACTTGATACTCAATATGAAACAAACTAAGAAATGAACTAATCACATCATTTGGAGAACGAAGCTATTAATGAGATGAAATGCATGAATTGAGAACTGAAATTCGGAATTGAATGCAGCAGTAATAGAATTGAAATTACAGAATTAAAGTTGCATGATTCAAACACTAAGCTTGATTCCAAGTAAAGGAACACCTTGTGCCGGAAACTAAGTCTACATGTAGTATTGAATTGCAACTTGGTACAAAATAGAGCAGCACTACACTATTGTGAAACTACTGATGTATCAATCGAATTTGAAACAACAGATTGAATAGAAATTTCTGAATCAAACTATTGCAGAAAAAAAAATGCTAAGTTTAATGATTCGAAATGCATGCATGCTTGTATCAAACTGAATGCTGGAACAAACAATGATAAACTGAACTCAAATCACTAATCTACAGCTCTGATACGATTAAGATGAGCTATTGATTTCTTGACATCGAAATGAAGAAGTAAACTAACTTAATTGGCAGAAATGGCTGAAATTGCAGAAATGGAAATCAAATTTCAGAATTGAACTTGATACACAATCTGAAATTGACACGCATGATTGAAACTGGATTCACTGTAATAGAAACAAGTTGCAATGTAAATTCAGATGACAAACTAAGATTCGAACTCAATTCAGCGAACTAAATAAATCTCAGGCAAACAAAGTGATAGGCTGTATAAAAGTTTGATGCGCAGGGAA
Organism: Boesenbergia rotunda; assembly: GCA_024364735.1. Lineage (NCBI taxonomy): Eukaryota > Viridiplantae > Streptophyta > Magnoliopsida > Zingiberales > Zingiberaceae > Boesenbergia > Boesenbergia rotunda. Next base: position 493,636 of record JAGFNQ010000566.1, on the reverse strand, counting down.
CAAAGAACTGAGCAAAAATTCAGTAATAGAATTGATTCAAAGCAATCTGAACTATATGCAATTGATCTCTAAAGTTGATCTCTAACTTCAGGAATTTAAACTAGACTCAACTAAATTGAAACAAACTGATGGAAAATTAAGAAATAAAAGTGAGAAAGCTGATACGCAACAGTTCCAAAAAAAACTGCAGAAATGAATTCGAATTCAGAATTGATTTGAAGCTAACAAACTGATTTAAATTCCATTGTTCATTCACAAACACTTAGCTAACGAGTTTGCATATTTGAGAAGCTATCAACTACAAGAAATGATCCACTAGAACTGGTACAGATCTCAGAAATTACAGCAACTACGAAAAACAGAATGAAAGACAATTGAAACTGAAATTACATTCGGAAAACAAAAATTAACTAAGGAAATTAACTCTCAATCACTCCCTCGTCTCGAGATCACCTTGTTCGTCACGCAAGGGCAAGCCAAGAACCCCTTAAGCTCGCAAATCGATGGAAAATCGCTCCAACTTCAGATCTGATCGCAGAATTGGGCACAGCTGCAAATCAGTGATTAAATCTCCATTGTAAGCTCTTCCAAAGATTCAGATCTTGCTCCAAGGTTGTGATCGATTCGGCCACGCCTCTGATGGAAGAAATTTGAAGGAAAACGATGCCAAAATCAAAGAGAACGAGCTGAAAAACGATAGGGAGAAGTGAGGTCGCGACATCGGATCTGAACAGGGCTTCGGTTTAAGTAGTTAATGAAGCGGACGGCTGAGATTGATTGCGCTTCATCCAACGGTGGATCGTTGTCCAATTTGATTCAAATTTTCCAGATCTTGATCAGAGGTCAAGATCATCCTCGTGGTAGCTCGGATCTGCCAGATCTTCAACGGATGTACCAGATCACCTTGATCTTTGTATGGATGGTTTAGAACACTCCGATCATGATCCAACGGCTAGATGGTCTCTGATTTAGCTGAAACTCTCAGATCTTGATCTGATCACTTGATTAGCCTTAATCCCAGCTCGGATTGATCAGAAGTTCTCAGATGGTCTAGATCTAACCGTTCTTGCATCGGACGGTCCAAATGAGTCGTCGCTTGATCACTTGATCTAGTCCACTTTTGACTCAACATTTGACCCAACCTGACCTAGGTCCATGATCCCTTCAAGCCTACAAGAGTAGATCAAATATTTAGTGACAAATCAACTCAAATATAACCAAATTTGCAATTAAGTCCAAAAAGGATACAAATCCTAGAACCTAGGCCAAATCCACAATTACACTAGTAAAATATAGGTCAAACACGGATTTAAACATATAAAATGATCAACAAAATGACACAAAATGATCATAGCATTTCTTCTATTTTGGCACAAAATTTCTGATTTTTCCCTTTACACAGATTTTTTTTTCTTCACTTGTTTCCACTTGGTTCCTCTATTCCACACAGATTTTCTTCTACAATTCAAGCTTACAACTTCAATTCAGACTTTAGCCAAGTGTTGACAAATAAAACTTCCATAATTCCTACTTCCCAAGTGCTACAAACTCCATTACTTTCAAACTCTCTTCCATGGCACAATTTTTTCTGTTTTTTTTTCTGATTTTTTTTTTTCGTGTACCATTCTTCCATTACAGATTTTTTTTTCTTTTCAAGATTTACTTCACCTCCAATTCACAACTGAATTCCCATTAATCTTGATACCAAACTCCACTCCAATTGGCAATTTTTGGCTTCAACTCAATCAATGAAATGAATTTTTTTTTCAAATGTTTCCATCACACTATCCACTCCCCCACACTTAATCTTTTGTCCGTCTCGGGCAAAACCACATCAAAGAACATCTCCAAACAAACAAGTCCCTAGAAAGCATGGTTAGGAATAGGAAATAAGGAAAGAAAATAGGATGAACATGATTTTTGCCAAAAATTGACATGGAAAGGTAAACAAATTTATTAGCCTCTATAGAAGTGATCTAAACATTGAAATTTGACTTTGAAAGAACCTAAGCAAGTTCTAGAGTACAATCACATGTATGTTTCACAAAAATAAGGCTAACCCTCACTAGGTAAAAATAATTCATCTCAAGTCCTCAATCAAGAATCCATGGCCAAGTAGTACTCAAGCATCCAAGATTTCATTCATGAGCTCAAACCCTAAGTTTTAACAACCAAATTTAATTTGTTTTCAAAAGACTCTAAAATGCTATGAAAATAACCTAAAGGGATACATTTATTCCTATTAATCAAGGAAAAGTGCCAAAAGACATAAAATGGCATTTATAATGCCTATTTATTAATTCTACTCTATTCAAGCATTTATTAGCAAGAATTCATTTCAAAAGAAAATTCTACTCCTAGCAAGCATAAAGATGAAAAAGGCAATGAAAGAAAATGTAAGAAAAAGTAAACTCCCTTTTATTTCAGGCGGTCGGAGTCTATCAAGGAATAATCTCCATCGTGGTAGGGGAGGAGTAGGAGTAGCTAAAATAATTTCCTTCATTTGCTCAATTTTATTTTGCATCACTCCCCCACACTTATTCTTCACAATAAAATGTCCAGGTGGCCGAAGGTGATTTAAATACAATAGCCACTTCTGAGGTGGAGTGTTATAAGTTAAAGCAAGTTCATCTCCTCCCTCTTTATTCTTTCTGAAAAATCTTCCAGGTGGTTGTAGACTGTCTAGATGTAGTACCCACTCAAGAAATCTCTGGGACCCTGCAAAACCATGTAAAACCTTCCTCAAGCGTGCAGGGTAAGATAAAAATGCAATATCATCAATCTCTATATAACATGTATCTAAAAATGCATCACATCCAATAAAGTCAATTTTGGGTACCTCAATGAATTTTTCACAAGCATATTCTACTTGAGGTATATCCAGAAAAGTTTCACAATCCATAAAATCAATCTCAGGTACCTCTAGAAGTTTTTCACATTCAATTTCAGCATAAGAGATAGCCAAAGATTCTTCACAATAAACAATTTCAATTTCAAGCTCTAAAAATTTTTCAAAATCAATTTTAGCATAATCTGTCTCATGAATATCATAACAATGCATAAAATCAAGCCTGGGTACCTCTAAAGAATTTTCACAATTATTTTTCACAAATGATGAATCAAGATATTCTTCACATGCAAATCTAGACATCTCCCTAAAATTCTCTAAAGGAAAAGAAGAAATACTTACCTGATCTGGATGAGAAATGTCTATTGGATCTACAAGAAATACCTCCATCTCGGGCTCAAAATCTGGTGAACAATCAACTAGAATAGGTGATCCTTGGGTACTTGCTCCAATCATGCAAGTCCCTATACTTTCTGAAGGTGGTGGTGGTCCCTGGGGCTCTGTGCAATCCCCTACACCTATAGAATAATCTCCTGTGCATGCCTCCTGAGTAATCTCTGCAACAACATCATTAAAAAGAATAGGGCTATCAAAAACAATATCATCACAAAATACAAAACAAGAAAAATCAGATGAATCCTCTTCTGAAACCAACTCTCCTCCCACTATGTCAAATATACCATCATCAGCAATGGTCTGTGCCTCAGCAGTCTCATCTACGGTGTCTATGCTCAGAATAGAACTATTTCCCTGAGGGTCCTTCATGGCATCGAAAATGCTAAACTGGACTACTGTGTCTCCCACCTCCATCGAAAGGGTGCCAGCATATACATCAATTTTGGTTCTTGCAGTCTTCAGAAAAGGCCTTCCAAGGATAAGTGGGGATCTACGTGCAAGGTACTCTCCCTCCATGTCTAGAATGTAGAAGTCCGCTGGGAAAATCAATTCTTTCACTTTAACTAACACATCTTCAATTACTCCTGCCGGGCGGGTCTGACTCCGGTCTGCTAACTGAATCACAACTCCAGTGCTCTGTAGAGGTCCAATGCCAAGCATCTGGAAGACTGTCCTGGGCATGACATTAATAGAAGCTCCTAGATCAAGCATGGCATCATGTAGCGTGGTGCTTCCAATCTCACAAGATACAGTGAACATGCCAGGGTCTTCACACTTCTGAGGTATGGCATGGATGAGTGATGAAACATTCTTCCCCATGCTGACCATTTCATTCTCCTTAAGCTTTCTCTTGTTAACACAAAGATCTTTCAAAAATTTCGCATATTTAGGAACCTGTTTAATCATTGTCAGCAAGGGTACATTAATTTCAACTTTACTAAAAAGTTTTACCAATTCATTGTACTCTTTTGCTTTCTCCTCTTCCCCTTGTCTTCTGGTTGGAGTTCTCCCATTTGGAAAAGGCAAAGGAATAGGAACTTCCTCCTCATTAACCAAAATGGGTGGGGCTGATTTTTTTGTTGCTGCCCTGTTTTCCGTAGCTGCTGTAGGAACTGTCTCGCCACTGTTTTGTGCTTCGTTTTCCACCAAAATTGGAGGATTGCTAGATGAAGAAGTTGGGCACGAGCTAGGGGTGGTATCCACTGAAATTGGAGTGGTTTCGGCACTGATTTGGGCTGGAAACGAAGATGCTGCCCTGTTTTCTGAAAATTCAGCTCTTGGGTCATTTGGAGTTGATGCAACCTTCCCACTTCTCAAATAAATTGCGCTAACATTCCCCTTAGGGTTAGTAACAGCTTGGGAAGGTAGTAGACTTGATCCTTGAGCTTTGCTTTGATTTATGTTACTAGCCATTTGCCCAATTTGTTTCTCAAGATATTGAGTGTGTTGTTGTTGTTGTTGTTGTTGTTGGAGCATTTGTTGTATCTGCTGTTGTTGAGCTTGTTGTTGCTGCATCATCTGTTGAAACATATCCTCAACCCTCTGTTGGACAAATTTCCTCCACTTGAGCTTCCATAGCCTCCTTGGTTAGAATAATTCCTTGATTGACCTTGAAATGAGGAGGTAGTAGGTTGTAATTGTTGAACTTGTTGCTGTGGAGGTTGATATGGCTGTGAATAACTCAAATTCCCTTGAAAACCTTGTTGAAACCCTTGAAATGGCTGCTGAATTGGTTGATTTGGAAGCTGAAATTGCTGATTTAGGGGCTGAAATTGTTGATGTTGTGGCTGTGATTGTTGTGGTTGTTGCTGCCCCTGCTGAAACATTTGTTGGGGTTGCTGTGATTGTTGTTGTGGTGGGCCTTGTTGGCAAAAAGAATTCCCATAATTCAAGTTTGGATGATCCCTCCACCCAGGGTTGTAAGTAGGAGAATATGGGTTGTTCCTAGCTTGAAATTGTCCCCTAACCAAAGCTGCTACTGACTCATCTTGTTGTAGGTTGGGACATAAATCTGAAGTGTGTTCCTTGCTAGAACAAATTCCACATACACTCATCACCATTTGATTTGATTGTGGAGGTGCTGAAGGAGTTGAATTTTTACTTGAAATCTGAAGACCCATTTGCTTAACAGCTGATGTGAGTTCTAACAATGCACTACTAATCTCCTTTTGATCATTAGGAACCCCTTGAACTTCATTAACCCCTCTAGTAGATAATGCTCTACTTCCAAATTGCTGAGAATTTTCTGCCATATTTGAAATAAGCTCCCTAGCTTGATGTGGTGTTTTGTTAACTAAAGCCCCTCCAGCTGCTGCATCAATCAAAATCCTATCCATCTGTAATAATCCTTCATAAAAATACTGGATGAGGAGCTGCTCACTAATCTGATGCTGGGGGCAACTGGAGCACAGCTTGTTGAATCTCTCCCAGTAGTCATAGAGTGTCTCTCCCACTATCTGCTGAATGCCACAGATACTCTTTCTGATAATTGCTGTTCTGGAGGCTGGAAAATATTTCTCTAAGAAAGCCTTCTTCATGGAAATCCAACTAGACACATGCCCCGTAGGTAAGTAATAAAACCAATCCTTAGCTGCTCCAGTCAAAGAAAATGGAAAAGCCCTCAGCTTGATGTCTTCCTCTGAAATACCCTGGGACTTCATAGTAGAGCAAACTACATGAAATTCATGCAAGTGTCTGTTTGGATCCTCTCCTGATAAACCTTGAAACTTAGGCAAAAGATGAATAAGTCCAGATCTGAGCTCAAAATCTCCACCCAGCTCTGGATAGGCAATGCTAGAATACTGGAATGAAGCGTCTGGTGCTGCCAATTCTTTCATAGTCTTTTGGTGGTCTGCCATCTGATCAACTGAATAAGTAGGAATAGACTGAGAAGGGATAATATCAAAAGCCTCTGAAGCACTGAGCTGGCTCCTCCTAGCTCTGAAAGTCCTCTCAATCTCAGGGTCAAAATCCTCAAGATTACCACCTGTAGACCTGGTCATAAAAACAAAAACCAATCGCAGTACAAGTATATAGAAAGATGAAACAAATAAAATCAAATCAGATGATATAGCAGTAAGTGCAAGAAAAATAGATCAAGAAAAATATGAAATGAACACACAAGCAAAAACCAAACAACTCAACTAGTATGCTCCCCGGCAACGGCGCCAAAAATTTGATGGACCCAATTTAGCTAATTAAATTTGTCACGAAATGTGTGGATCCGTCAAAATTTAGAATTTATAAATGTGCTGGAAACCCTTTTTTTGCAATCAAAGAAGAAAGGCGTAGTAAAGGGGCCACAGGTCGTATTTTTCCAAGGGCTAGTTCAAGTTGTGTGATTCGTGCTTGCATTTATGTGTCGTCAATGTTTTTGGGTTTCATATAAGAAATGGATTTTTGTTTCAAATAGACAAGGAAAGGCAATAACAAGAAATGGAAACTTGATACTCAATATGAAACAAACTAAGAAATGAACTAATCACATCATTTGGAGAACGAAGCTATTAATGAGATGAAATGCATGAATTGAGAACTGAAATTCGGAATTGAATGCAGCAGTAATAGAATTGAAATTACAGAATTAAAGTTGCATGATTCAAACACTAAGCTTGATTCCAAGTAAAGGAACACCTTGTGCCGGAAACTAAGTCTACATGTAGTATTGAATTGCAACTTGGTACAAAATAGAGCAGCACTACACTATTGTGAAACTACTGATGTATCAATCGAATTTGAAACAACAGATTGAATAGAAATTTCTGAATCAAACTATTGCAGAAAAAAAATGCTAAGTTTAATGATTCGAAATGCATGCATGCTTGTATCAAACTGAATGCTGGAACAAACAATGATAAACTGAACTCAAATCACTAATCTACAGCTCTGATACGATTAAGATGAGCTATTGATTTCTTGACATCGAAATGAAGAAGTAAACTAACTTAATTGCAGAAATGGCTGAAATTGCAGAAATGGAAATCAAATTTCAGAATTGAACTTGATACACAATCTGAAATTGACACGCATGATTGAAACTGGATTCACTGTAATAGAAACAAGTTGCAATGTAAATTCAGATGACAAACTAAGATTCGAACTCAATTCAGCGAACTAAATAAATCTCAGGCAAACAAAGTGATAGGCTGTATAAAAGTTTGATGCGCAGGGAACAAAGAACTGAGCAAAAATTCAGTAATAGAATTGATTCAAAGCAATCTGAACTATATGCAATTGATCTCTAAAGTTGATCTCTAACTTCAGGAATTTAAACTAGACTCAACTAAATTGAAACAAACTGATGGAAAATTAAGAAATAAAAGTGAGAAAGCTGATACGCAACAGTTCCAAAAAAAACTGCAGAAATGAATTCGAATTCAGAATTGATTTGAAGCTAACAAACTGATTTAAATTCCATTGTTCATTCACAAACACTTAGCTAACGAGTTTGCAGATTTGAGAAGCTATCAACTACAAGAAATGATCCACTAGAACTGGTACAGATCTCAGAAATTACAGCAACTACGAAAAACAGAATGAAAGACAATTGAAACTGAAATTACATTCGGAAAACAAAAATTAACTAAGGAAATTAACTCTCAATCACTCCCTCGTCTCGAGATCACCTTGTTCGTCACGCAAGGGCAAGCCAAGAACCCCTTAAGCTCGCAAATCGATGGAAAATCGCTCCAACTTCAGATCTGATCGCAGAATTGCGCACAGCTGCAAATCAGTGATTAAATCTCCATTGTAAGCTCTTCCAAAGATTCAGATCTTGCTCCAAGGTTGTGATCGATTCGGCCACGCCTCTGATGGAAGAAATTTGAAGGAAAACGATGCCAAAATCAAAGAGAACGAGCTGAAAAACGATAGGGAGAAGTGAGGTCGCGACATCGGATCTGAACAGGGCTTCGGTTTAAGTAGTTAATGAAGCGGACGGCTGAGATTGATTGCGCTTCATCCAACGGTGGATCGTTGTCCAATTTGATTCAAATTTTCCAGATCTTGATCAGAGGTCAAGATCATCCTCGTGGTAGCTCGGATCTGCCAGATCTTCAACGGATGTACCAGATCACCTTGATCTTTGTATGGATGGTTTAGAACACTCCGATCATGATCCAACGGCTAGATGGTCTCTGATTTAGCTGAAACTCTCAGATCTTGATCTGATCACTTGATTAGCCTTAATCCCAGCTCGGATTGATCAGAAGTTCTCAGATGGTCTAGATCTAACCGTTCTTGCATCGGACGGTCCAAATGAGTCGTCGCTTGATCACTTGATCTAGTCCACTTTTGACTCAACATTTGACCCAACCTGACCTAGGTCCATGATCCCTTCAAGCCTACAAGAGTAGATCAAATATTTAGTGACAAATCAACTCAAATATTTGCAATTAAGTCCAAAAAGGATACAAATCCTAGAACCTAGGCCAAATCCACAATTACACTAGTAAAATATAGGTCAAACACGGATTTAAACATATAAAATGATCAACAAAATGACACTTATCAACTCCCCCACACTTAAGCTTGAGCGTCTCGCGAAAAGTACTAAACATGTATCCCCTAGTTTATTTCCAAACATAAGTAGAAGAAATTGAAAAGAAATTACCTAGGGTTGTTAATTCTCAAAAATCTAAGCTCTATAGATTAGTATCTTGTCCTTAAATCAACAACTTAACCAATTCAACCTTTATGATTCATTGAGATGAATTTCACTCACTAAACCTCTCAAGGTAATTTTTGGTGGCTCTCCTCCTAAGTGCTAAGTTCATGATGAAAATGGAGCTCACTCATACACACATGCTTCTTGCACTACCATAAGCTTGCTTATTATCTACTCTCTACCATTATTCAAGATTAGAATCAATCATCTATAAAAGTTTATTCAAAAGTGAAAGAAATAGGAAATGGTAGAAATGGAATAAAAGCAAAGTAAATAGCTAATTTGAATGAAATGGAAGACTTGGATGTTCAAGGATATTCTTGACGCATTTTCACCCTCCTTTCAGTCCATATAATGAAGTCAAAGTGTGATGAAGTGAGCTTAAGCATTGCTCTTTCAAAATTTGATGAAAAAAACCTCAACAACTCCTTTGTGCCAATTTCTCCTCTATTGTGCCATTTTTTCTCTTCTCTTCTCTTCACTGGTTTTCTTTTCTTTTCTTTTATCCTCTAGCAAGTTCAGACTTGTAGTGAAGCAAAGCATTTAATTTGGATGAGAGAAACTTCAATGATTCCATAGTGCCGAAATTTCAAAGGTATGCCACTTATTTCTTTATTTTTCTGTTTTTTTTTTCAAACTGTCTTCTTCTTCTTTTTTTTTTCAGCTGCTGAATTCCTGATTTGTCTACAGCTTCTTCTTATTTTATTCATGGTGTGATCAGCTTCCAAACTTCTCCAAAATTTAGAGCACTCAAGTGAAACCAACTCAAAATTCTATTTTTTTTCCTGTTTTCCAACTGTTTTTTTTTCTGTTCAGCTCCAAGGCAATTCACTTCAGATTCCGAAACATCAAGTTCTTCATTCTTACAGTTTTCTGATTTCTTATTCAGCTCAGATCATTCAGATTCTTAGATTATCTTCTTCCACTAAAGGGATTGATACTTGGCTTCCTTTGTGTGTTTTTCTTTTTCTTCATTTTTTTTTTCTGCTCATTTCTTCCCACTTGGCATCAGTTTTCTTCTTCTTCACTGACTTCAGCAACTGTTGACTGCAATTCAGCTCCTAGAAGAGTGGCCGGAACAATTTCATAGCATTTCTTCCATTTTGGCACAAAATTTCTGATTTTTCCCTTTACACAGATTTTTTTTTTCTTCACTTGTTTCCACTTGGTTCCTCTATTCCACACAGATTTTCTTCTACAATTCAAGCTTACAACTTCAATTCAGACTTTAGCCAAGTGTTGACAAATAAAACTTCCATAATTCCTACTTCCCAAGTGCTACAAACTCCATTACTTTCAAACTCTCTTCCATGGCACAATTTTTTCTATTTTTTTTTTCTGATTTTTTTTTTCGTGTACCATTCTTCCATTACAGATTTTTTTTTCTTTTCAAGATTTACTTCACCTCCAATTCACAACTGAATTCCCATTAATCTTGATACCAAACTCCACTCCAATTGGCAATTTTTGGCTTCAACTCAATCAATGAAATGAATTTTTTTTTCAAATGTTTCCATCACACTATCCACTCCCCCACACTTAATCTTTTGTCCGTCTCGGGCAAAACCACATCAAAGAACATCTCCAAACAAACAAGTCCCTAGAAAGCATGGTTAGGAATAGGAAATAAGGAAAGAAAATAGGATGAACATGATTTTTGCCAAAAATTGACATGGAAAGGTAAACAAATTTATTAGCCTCTATAGAAGTGATCTAAACATTGAAATATGACTTTGAAAGAACCTAAGCAAGTTCTAGAGTACAATCACATGTATGTTTCACAAAAATAAGGCTAACCCTCACTAGGTAAAAATAATTCATCTCAAGTCCTCAATCAAGAATCCATGGCCAAGTAGTACTCAAGCATCCAAGATTTCATTCATGAGCTCAAACCCTAAGTTTTAACAACCAAATTTAATTTGTTTTCAAAAGACTCTAAAATGCTATGAAAATAACCTAAAGGGATACATTTATTCCTATTAATCAAGGAAAAGTGCCAAAAGACATAAAATGGCATTTATAATGCCTATTTATTAATTCTACTCTATTCAAGCATTTATTAGCAAGAATTCATTTCAAAAGAAAATTCTACTTCTAGCAAGCATAAAGAGGAAAATGGCAATGAAAGAAAATGCAAGAAAAAGTAAACTCCCTTTTATTTCAGGCGGTCGGAGTCTATCAAGGAATAATCTCCATCGTGGTAGGGAAGGAGTAGGAGTAGCTAAAACAATTTCCTTCATTTGCTCAATTTTATTTTGCATCACTCCCCCACACTTATTCTTCACAATAAAATGTCCAGGTGGCCGAAGGTGATTTAAATACAATAGCCACTTCTGAGGTGGAGTGTTATGAGTTAAAGCAAGTTCATCTCCTCCCTCTTTATTCTTTCTGAAAAATCTTCCAGGTGGTTGTAGACTGTCTAGATGTAGTACCCACTCAAGAAATCTCTGGGACCCTGCAAAACCATGTAAAACCTTCCTCAAGCGTGCAGGGTAAGATAAAAATGCAATATCATCAATCTCTACATAACATGTATCTAAAAATGCATCACATCCAATAAAGTCAATTTTGGGTACCTCAATGAATTTTTCACAAGCATATTCTACTTGAGGTATATCAAGAAAAGTTTCACAATCCATAAAATCAATCTCAGGTACCTCTAGAATTTTTTCACATTCAATTTCAGCATAAGAGATAGCCAGAGATTCTTCACAATAAACTACTTCAATTTCAGGCTCTAAAAATTTTTCAAAATCAATTTTAGCATAATCTGTCTCATGAATATCATAACAATGCATAAAATCAAGCCTGGGTACCTCTAAAGAATTTTCACAATTATTTTTCACAAATGATGAATCAAGATATTCTTCACATGCAAATCTAGACATCTCCCTAAAATTCTCTAAAGGAAAAGAAGAAATACTTACCTGATCTGGATGAGAAATGTCTATTGGATCTACAAGAAATACCTCCATCTCGGGCTCAAAATCTGGTGAACAATCAACTAGAATAGGTGATCCTTGGGTACTTGCTCCAATCATGCAAGTCCCTACACTTTCTGAAAGTGGTGGTGGTCCCTGGGGCTCTGTGCAATCCCCTACACCTATAGAATAATCTCCTGTGCATGCCTCCTGAGTAATCTCTGCAACAACATCATTAAAAAGAATAGGGCTATCAAAAACAATATCATCACAAAATACAAAACAAGAAAAATCATATGAATCCTCCTCTGAAACCAACTCTCCTCCCACTATGTCAAATATACCATCATCAGCAATGGTCTGTGCCTCAGCAGTCTCATCTACGGTGTCTATGCTCAGAATAGAACTATTTCCCTGAGGGTCCTTCATGGCATCGAAAATGCTAAACTGGACTACTGTGTCTCCCACCTCCATCGAAAGGGTGCCAGCATATACATCAATTTTGGTTCTCGCAGTCTTCAGAAAAGGCCTTCCAAGGATAAGTGGGGATCTACGTGCAAGGTACTCTCCCTCCATGTCTAGAATGTAGAAGTTCGCTGGGAAAATCAATTCTTTCACTTTAACTAACACATCTTCAATTACTCCTGCCGGGCGGGTCTGACTCCGGTCTGCTAACTGAATCACAACTCCAGTGCTCTGTAGAGGTCCAATGCCAAGCATCTGGAAGACTGTCCTGGGCATGACATTAATAGAAGCTCCTAGATCAAGCATGGCATCATGTAGCGTGGTGCTTCCAATCTCACAAGATACAGTGAACATGCCAGGGTCTTCACACTTCTGAGGTATGGCATGGATGAGTGATGAAACATTCTTCCCCATGCTGACCATTTCATTCTCCTTAAGCTTTCTCTTGTTAACACAAAGATCTTTCAAAAATTTCGCATATTTAGGAACCTGTTTAATCATTGTCAGCAAGGGTACATTAATTTCAACTTTACTAAAAAGTTTTACCAATTCATTGTACTCTTTTGCTTTCTCCTCTTCCCCTTGTCTTCTGGTTGGAGTTCTCCCATTTGGAAAAGGCAAAGGAATAGGAACTTCCTCCTCATTAACCAAAATGGGTGGGGCTGATTTTTTTGTTGCTGCCCTGTTTTCCGTAGCTGCTGTAGGAACTGTCTCGCCACTGTTTTGTGCTTCGTTTTCCACCAAAATTGGAGGATTGCTAGATGAAGAAGTTGGGCACGAGCTAGGGGTGGTATCCACTGAAATTGGAGTGGTTTCGGCACTGATTTGGGCTGGAAACGAAGATGCTGCCCTGTTTTCTGAAAATTCAGCTCTTGGGTCATTTGGAGTTGATGCAACCTTCCCACTTCTCAAATAAATTGCGCTAACATTCCCCTTAGGGTTAGTAACAGCTTGGGAAGGTAGTAGACTTGATCCTTGAGCTTTGCTTTGATTTATGTTACTAGCCATTTGCCCAATTTGTTTCTCAAGATATTGAGTGTGTTGTTGTTGTTGTTGTTGTTGTTGGAGCATTTGTTGTATCTGCTGTTGTTGAGCTTGTTGTTGCTGCATCATCTGTTGAAACATATCCTCAACCCTCTGTTGGGACAAATTTCCTCCACTTGAGCTTCCATAGCCTCCTTGGTTAGAATAATTCCTTGATTGACCTTGAAATGAGGAGGTAGTAGGTTGTAATTGTTGAACTTGTTGCTGTGGAGGTTGATATGGCTGTGAATAACTCAAATTCCCTTGAAAACCTTGTTGAAACCCTTGAAATGGCTGCTGAATTGGTTGATTTGGAAGCTGAAATTGCTGATTTAGGGGCTGAAATTGTTGATGTTGTGGCTGTGATTGTTGTGGTTGTTGCTGCCCCTGCTGAAACATTTGTTGGGGTTGCTGTGATTGTTGTTGTGGTGGGCCTTGTTGGCAAAAAGAATTCCCATAATTCAAGTTTGGATGATCCCTCCACCCAGGGTTGTAAGTAGGAGAATATGGGTTGTTCCTAGCTTGAAATTGTCCCCTAACCAAAGCTGCTACTGACTCATCTTGTTGTAGGTTGGGACATAAATCTGAAGTGTGTTCCTTGCTAGAACAAATTCCACATACACTCATCACCATTTGATTTGATTGTGGAGGTGCTGAAGGAGTTGAATTTTTACTTGAAATCTGAAGACCCATTTGCTTAACAGCTGATGTGAGTTCTAACAATGCACTACTAATCTCCTTTTGATCATTAGGAACCCCTTGAACTTCATTAACCCCTCTAGTAGATAATGCTCTACTTCCAAATTGCTGAGAATTTTCTGCCATATTTGAAATAAGCTCCCTAGCTTGATGTGGTGTTTTGTTAACTAAAGCCCCTCCAGCTGCTGCATCAATCAAAATCCTATCCATCTGTAATAATCCTTCATAAAAATACTGGATGAGGAGCTGCTCACTAATCTGATGCTGGGGGCAACTGGAGCACAGCTTGTTGAATCTCTCCCAGTAGTCATAGAGTGTCTCTCCCACTATCTGCTGAATGCCACAGATACTCTTTCTGATAATTGCTGTTCTGGAGGCTGGAAAATATTTCTCTAAGAAAGCCTTCTTCATGGAAATCCAACTAGACACATGCCCCGTAGGTAAGTAATAAAACCAATCCTTAGCTGCTCCAGTCAAAGAAAATGGAAAAGCCCTCAGCTTGATGTCTTCCTCTGAAATACCCTGGGACTTCATAGTAGAGCAAACTACATGAAATTCATGCAAGTGTCTGTTTGGATCCTCTCCTGATAAACCTTGAAACTTAGGCAAAAGATGAATAAGTCCAGATCTGAGCTCAAAATCTCCACCCAGCTCTGGATAGGCAATGCTAGAATACTGGAATGAAGCGTCTGGTGCTGCCAATTCTTTCATAGTCTTTTGGTGGTCTGCCATCTGATCAACTGAATAAGTAGGAATAGACTGAGAAGGGATAATATCAAAAGCCTCTGAAGCACTGAGCTGGCTCCTCCTAGCTCTGAAAGTCCTCTCAATCTCAGGGTCAAAATCCTCAAGATTACCACCTGTAGACCTGGTCATAAAAACAAAAACCAATCGCAGTACAAGTATATAGAAAGATGAAACAAATAAAATCAAATCAGATGATATAGCAGTAAGTGCAAGAAAAATAGATCAAGAAAAATATGAAATGAACACACAAGCAAAAACCAAACAACTCAACTAGTATGCTCCCCGGCAACGGCGCCAAAAATTTGATGGACCCAATTTAGCTAATTAAATTTGTCACGAAATGTGTGGATCCGTCAAAATTTAGAATTTATAAATGTGCTGGAAACCCTTTTTTTGCAATCAAAGAAGAAAGGCGTAGTAAAGGGGCCACAGGTCGTATTTTTCCAAGGGCTAGTTCAAGTTGTGTGATTCGTGCTTGCATTTATGTGTCGTCAATGTTTTTGGGTTTCATATAAGAAATGGATTTTTGTTTCAAATAGACAAGGAAAGGCAATAACAAGAAATGGAAACTTGATACTCAATATGAAACAAACTAAGAAATGAACTAATCACATCATTTGGAGAACGAAGCTATTAATGAGATGAAATGCATGAATTGAGAACTGAAATTCGGAATTGAATGCAGCAGTAATAGAATTGAAATTACAGAATTAAAGTTGCATGATTCAAACACTAAGCTTGATTCCAAGTAAAGGAACACCTTGTGCCGGAAACTAAGTCTACATGTAGTATTGAATTGCAACTTGGTACAAAATAGAGCAGCACTACACTATTGTGAAACTACTGATGTATCAATCGAATTTGAAACAACAGATTGAATAGAAATTTCTGAATCAAACTATTGCAGAAAAAAAAATGCTAAGTTTAATGATTCGAAATGCATGCATGCTTGTATCAAACTGAATGCTGGAACAAACAATGATAAACTGAACTCAAATCACTAATCTACAGCTCTGATACGATTAAGATGAGCTATTGATTTCTTGACATCGAAATGAAGAAGTAAACTAACTTAATTGGCAGAAATGGCTGAAATTGCAGAAATGGAAATCAAATTTCAGAATTGAACTTGATACACAATCTGAAATTGACACGCATGATTGAAACTGGATTCACTGTAATAGAAACAAGTTGCAATGTAAATTCAGATGACAAACTAAGATTCGAACTCAATTCAGCGAACTAAATAAATCTCAGGCAAACAAAGTGATAGGCTGTATAAAAGTTTGATGCGCAGGGAACAAAGAACTGAGCAAAAATTCAGTAATAGAATTGATTCAAAGCAATCTGAACTATATGCAATTGATCTCTAAAGTTGATCTCTAACTTCAGGAATTTAAACTAGACTCAACTAAATTGAAACAAACTGATGGAAAATTAAGAAATAAAAGTGAGAAAGCTGATACGCAACAGTTCCAAAAAAAACTGCAGAAATGAATTCGAATTCAGAATTGATTTGAAGCTAACAAACTGATTTAAATTCCATTGTTCATTCACAAACACTTAGCTAACGAGTTTGCAGATTTGAGAAGCTATCAACTACAAGAAATGATCCACTAGAACTGGTACAGATCTCAGAAATTACAGCAACTACGAAAAACAGAATGAAAGACAATTGAAACTGAAATTACATTCGGAAAACAAAAATTAACTAAGGAAATTAACTCTCAATCACTCCCTCGTCTCGAGATCACCTTGTTCGTCACGCAAGGGCAAGCCAAGAACCCCTTAAGCTCGCAAATCGATGGAAAATCGCTCCAACTTCAGATCTGATCGCAGAATTGCGCACAGCTGCAAATCAGTGATTAAATCTCCATTGTAAGCTCTTCCAAAGATTCAGATCTTGCTCCAAGGTTGTGATCGATTCGGCCACGCCTCTGATGGAAGAAATTTGAAGGAAAACGATGCCAAAATCAAAGAGAACGAGCTGAAAAATGAAAGGGAGAAGTGAGGTCGCGACATCAGATCTGAACAGGGCTTCGGTTTAAGTAGTTAATGAAGCGGACGGCTGAGATTGATTGCGCTTCATCCAACGGTGGATCGTTGTCCAATTTGATTCAAATTTTCCAGATCTTGATCAGAGGTCAAAATCATCCTCGTGGTAGCTCGGATCTGCCAGATCTTCAACGGATGTACCAGATCACCTTGATCTTTGTATGGATGGTTTTGAACACTCCGATCATGATCCAACGGCTAGATGGTCTCTGATTTAGCTGAAACTCTCAGATCTTGATCTGATCACTTGATTAGCCTTAATCCCAGCTCGGATTGATCAGAAGTTCTCAGATGGTCTAGATCTAACCGTTCTTGCATCGGACGGTCCAAATGAGTCGTCGCTTGATCACTTGATCTAGTCCACTTTTGACTCAACATTTGACCCAACCTGACCTAGGTCCATGATCCCTTCAAGCCTACAAGAGTAGATCAAAAATTTAGTGACAAATCAACTCAAATATAACCAAATTTGCAATTAAGTCCAAAAAGGATACAAATCCTAGAACCTAGGCCAAATCCACAATTACACTAGTAAAATATAGGTCAAACACGGATTTAAACATATAAAATGATCAACAAAATGACACTTATCAGTCACCCTGACCGGTCACCAGATCAGTCACCAAACCGATCCAGAAATCATCTTGCCACAATCCCACCTGAAATACACTGGCTGATCGGTCACCAGATCGATCAGGCTGATCCCAGACCGATCAGGCTCCAGCCTGATCGGTCAGGGTGAGAAACCTCTCGACAGTTGATCATTCAGAATGATCGGTCACGGTTTGTCCCTGATCGGTCACCAGACCAATCAGGAGCCGTTCAGTAGGTTTGCCAAAGTTATTGGAAGCTCCCTGATCGGTCACCAGACCGATCCAAGAGGGAACTTTGTCCCAACTTCCCTGATCGGTCACCAGACCGATCCGGGCAAGGCCAAACCCACTCTAAGTCAAGAGAACTAGCCTTCGGCCCATCTCCGACTCATGCTTGATCCCTCGGACCAAGACTCCATGCCCAGCTTCACTCACTGAGACTTCAACCTAGCCCTCCAAGCTAGGACCTGACCCTCCAAGCCGGGATTTCACATTTCACCTAACCCTCCAAGTTAGGACTTTTCACCTAACCCTCCAAGTTAGGACTTTTCACCTAGCCCTCCAAGCTAGGACTTTTCACCCAACCCTCCAAGTTAGGACTTTTCCACTCCTAGCCCTCCAAGCTACGATTTTCTCACACCTAACCCTCCGGGTTAGGACATTTCACACCTAGCCCTCCAAGCTAGGATTTTCCACACCTAACCCTCCAGGTTAGGACTTTTCACACCTAGCCCTCCAAGCTAGGATTTTCCACACATAACCCTCCAGGTTAGTGTTGGATCGGGTTGGACCGGCTAGAGGGGGTGAATAGACGGTAAAAAAAATAAGAAAGTGGAGGCACTCGTCTTTTAAAAAAAACTTGGTCGCAACTGAAAACGTTGCTTCCAAGACAGTGGATGCTTAATAAAAATCTCTTTGTGGCGGAGAAGCCTTACAAAAATAGTACACTAGACTTTTAGAGAGTTTACAAGAATATAATTAATTGAATGAATACTAAAGCTAAATCTCTAAGCCTATTTATAGCTTAAGAGAATAAATCTGGATTGTTAATTTTTGATGAATTTTCTCTTGGCCGTTGATCCATGGATATGATCTGGACAGTTAATCTTGGATGGGATTAAACTGCATCCATTGGATCTAATTAAAGGATAAGGTTATCCTTTAGGAGATAAAGTTTAACTAAAACTTTGCTTCTTTTCGCAGCAGCTGATTAACTTTATCTTCGGCTCACATCAATTTATTTACATCACCTGTTTATCCCATTCGGTAAGTAAGGAGATATCTAACCGTGGGTTCACAGGTTCGAATCTTCTTTGCACCAAATAATTTTCTCTTTTTTTTCGGGCGCTTGGACCTGTCTTTTTGATTCTTCGTCTTCTGGGTGATTTCCGGCCAACCAGAGTTAGGCTCACCCGAACCCAACTTCGGCCTTTCGCCCCTCGAGCGTCCTTCCTCCCGGCTTCTTATCCCTCGGACACCGCGCGCGTCCTTCTCACTCCATCGACGTACTCTTCCGTAGCTTCCGCGTCCCTCGGATTGTACCGAGCCCGTTGGCTCACTTCCCCGTACAACCCTTCTCGTCCGCTACGTCTTACGCTCGACTTCCTCTGTACCTAAGCTCCTGCACATTTAGCAGAGGGATTAAACATACCAGGACCTAACTTAAATCGGTCGATCACATCAAAATCAACCAGGGGTACTTATAATCTCCCCCTTTTTGATGTGCATCAATCCGAGTTAAGTTAGGGTAAATAAAAAAAACATGCATAATAATGTAAACAGTTTAAGTTAAAAAAAATTTATTTTAGAATAAATTAAAATTCTACCCCTTAACTTAATATTATTCCTCCCCCTTTGATCACATCAAAAAATGGGAAAATATAATTAGGGAAGAAAATTTTTTTTGAGTGCGGTAAAAATATTCTAAGTGAAAAAAAATCGTGTTGTCATAGATTTTTCAAATTTAAAATGACATATTTTTTCAAAGTTAATTCCATTTTGACTTAAATAAAATCCAAAAAAAATGTGATAAAATCCACAGTGGATGAGGAGATCCAAAAAAAAAAATCGGATCAGGTAAAATATTTTTATATCGAATTTTGAAAATAAAAAAATATATTTCAATAAACAATTCATAAAAAATCGAAAAAAAATCTGAATATTTTTGTTAAAGTCGAATATAAAGATATGAGTTTGACAAAAATTTTCAGTTTTAAATTTGTTCATCAAGTTCAAAAATGACAAACCAACACATAAGAGTTCTTGAAGAATAAATTTAAAAAAAATTAAAAAAATACTTCGAAAAAATTATAATGAGTCTTTTCTTTAAACTCTTAATTTCAAATTTTGAGGAAAAAAATATTCGAAAAATTTTGAAAGAAGTTCCAGTATAGACAGCATAATTGTGCATAAAAAAATAAAGACATAATAATGCGCACATATATAATAACCAAAAAAAATATCATTTTAATACATATTTAGGTACCCAAAATAAGTTTCTATCTACAGGATTAATTAAAAACTTAGGTGGAATATAGCTTTTGGACACCTTTTTAAATTGACCCTTATGATTTTTAAAATACCAATTTAAATTATCAGGAAAGCTATTTTTCTTTTGGCGTAAATATGCAATATCAAGTTCTAATTTTTGCACTAAGTTTTTCAAATTATCATTTTCATTTTTCAAACTTTTAGACGAGGATGTAAGCGTTAATTCATTTTTTAATTTTAAATTTTCTTTTTCTAATCTACAATTAGATTTGAGCAAAGCTTTAACACCAACATATAATTGATCATGAGGAAGAAAATAAACCTCACTTACCGGGTCGCTTTCAAAAAGAGAGGTTCCTCTTTCATCGTCGCTTTCTTCTGACGTCTCTCCCCCTTCATCAGTGCTCCCTTCTTGATGATTTGCCATCAGCGCAAGTCCCGCGTATTCTTGACCTTCCGACTCTTCTGACGAGGACTCATCCCAGGTGGCCTTCAGTGCCTTTTTCTTCTTTGGTTGGTTTTTGAGTTTAGGACACTGGTCCTTCAGGTGTCCCTCCTCTTTGCAGTTGTAGCATCTGATTATTCGTTTCTTTGGGGACCGTCTTGTTTTCTGCGTTCTTGAAAATTTGTTAGCTTTAAAAAAACTTTTAAAAGAGCTTACCATTTTTGTTATTTCGTCGTCAGTCGAGGATTCCCCATCGAATTGGATCTTCCTTGTATTCAGTGCGACGATGTCTGTTTTCTTATTCTTTTCTACAAAACGAGATTCATGAAGCTCCAAAGTAGAAAATAATTGCTCTAATGTACTTACCGCTAAATCTTTCGAAATGAAATAAGCGTCGATTATCAAGGTCCATTCCGGGGTTCTCGGAAACACATTTAATACATACCTTTGAGTGTCCCGACTTGTTACCTTTTCTCCGAGGTTTTCAAGGTCTGTGATTAGTTCCTTTACCTTGGCGTGTAGATGCGCAACTGATTCTCTATCCTCCTTTCAGAGATTTGTCAGTTGGCTTCGAAGAAGGTCTTGTCGCGCCAGTTTTGCCTCTGAGGTACCTTCATGCAATTCTAGGAATTTCTCCCAGAGCTCTTTTGCCGAGTTGTAATTTCCGATGCGGCTGACTTCTTGTGCGGGAAGAACGGCTAGCAGATGAAATTTCGCTTTGCCATTTGCTACAAAGTCTGCTTGCTCCTTCTTGGTCCACAACTCTATTTCTTTATCCTTGTCGTTGTTGTCATTTGGAACTAAAAACCCATTTTTCATAATTAGTAGTAATTCAATATCAGTTTTAAAAAATACCTGCATTCGGCGCTTCCACATCGTGAACTCCCCCTCAAATTTCGGCGGGTAGATTACGGCTCCAACCATTTTCTCGAAATTGCTACAGTCGGCGATTAGTCCTTCTGCGGTGACCTTGGTTCTGATACCACTTGTTGGATCGGGTTGGACCGGCTAGAGGGGGTGAATAGACGGTAAAAAAAATAAGAAAGTGGAGGCACTCGTCTTTTAAAAAAAACTTGGTCGCAACTGAGAATGTTGCTTTCAAGGCAGTGGACGCTCAATAAAAATCTCCTTGTGGCGGAGAAGCCTTACAAAAATAGTACACTAGACTTTTAGAGAGTTTACAAGAATATAATTAATTGAATGAATACTAAAGCTAAATCTCTAAGCCTATTTATAGCTTAAGAGAATAAATCTGGATTGTTAATTTTTGATGAATTTTCTCTTGGCCGTTGATCCATGGATATGATCTGGACAGTTAATCTTGGATGGGATTAAACTGCATCCATTGGATCTAATTAAAGGATAAGGTTATCCTTTAGGAGATAAAGTTTAACTAAAACTTTGCTTCTTTTCGCAGCAGCTGATTAACTTTATCATCGGCTCACATCAATTTATTTACATCACCTGTTTATCCCATTCGGTAAGTAAGGAGATATCTAACCGTGGGTTCACAGGTTCGAATCTTCTTTGCACCAAATAATTTTCTCTTTTTTTTCGGGCGCTTGGACCTGTCTTTTTGATTCTTCGTCTTCTGGGTGATTTCCGGCCAACCAGAGTTAGGCTCACCCGAACCCAACTTCGGCCTTTCGCCCCTCGAGCGTCCTTCCTCCCGGCTTCTCATCCCTCGGACACCGCGCGCGTCCTTCTCGCTCCACCGACGTACTCTTCCGTAGCTTCCGCGTCCCTCGGATTGTACCGAGCCCGTCGGCTCACTTCCCCGTACAATCCTTCTCGTCCGCTACGTCTTACGCTCGACTTCCTCCGTACCTAAGCTCCTGCACACTTAGCAGAGGGATTAAACATACCAGGACCTAACTTAAATTGGTCGATCACATCAAAATCAACCAGGGGTACTTACAGTTAGGACTTCTCAACACCTAGGCCTCCAAGCTAGGATTTTTCACACCTAACCCTCCAGGTTAGGATTTCAATCACTCCGTGGCTAATCCTCGATCAGGACTTAATCATAATCATAATCATCAACCTAAACTAAAATTGGTGTCTACACCAAAACAAAAATCAGGGTCAGATTGCATCAACAGTTGTGGTGAGGTTTCTCCACCCATAAGGTGCTACATGAGCATAACCGGAGGTTTTTCAGGGAGTCATCCACCGACGGATCGGGATTGTCTACCTTATGGACTGCCATGGAGTAGGAGCTTTATCTCTGAACCACGTTAAACCGATTTGTCTTTCCTTTATGTTTAAGTTAATTGTTATTCTGCTTACGCATTAACATGTATAGGAAGAAAACTGAAGATTGAGGGTGATGAGCTATTCACCCCCCCCCCTCTAGCACGACCATCGATCCCAATAGGATGAAACCAAAGAAATTGAGTGACAAGCAATTCACCTCCCCCCCCCCTCCTCTAGCCGGGTCATTCGATCAGTACAAGTTATTCTACACTTATTTCTTTGAATCATACTATTATATGTTTGTACATTTCTGCTTGGGCTGAAATTTAGTTGTTTTTTCCCCTGGTTTTATAACAGGGGTTTCGAGTTTATACATATTATAATTGTCAGGCCCCCCTGTACGATGGACAATCTGGGACATTTATACATAACTCTTTATAAATATAGCACAGTCTCACACGACTGGATCACAACAACAAAGTAAGCACCACAATCACGTAGTTAATATCGATATAAAAGCTAGAATAAAAGAGAGCTCATATCCAAAATAAAATACAAATGTAAATCCAAAGACCAACACAACAGACTATATATAAGTCTACTGCGAAAAAATATCAGTCTATGAAATAAATGCGGAATAACGGAAATGCAGAAATAAAGTAACAGCGGAAATAAACTAAATACTAAAGCATCCTCCAAAATGACTCGACGTCGTGGGGCAGGCAATTGGATCATCTCCTGGCTCCAGGTAATGCATCTATCTGCTACCTGAAATAAAAGTAGATGGTAGGGGATGGTGAGTCTGGGCGGACTCTGCAGGTATAAGAGTAGATAAACGCATGACATAATAAAAGGTATAACAAGGAGAAAGAATCAACAATATACAATTTCTAAGAAACATAATAATAACTAGGCGTGTATGAAATCGAATGATAGCATAATATCAAAGCATATATGCATGTCAACTAAATGCAACAATCATAACTTATATAAATGCAGCAAACACAAGAAAATACAAAATGCAATAAATGCATATAATACAATGGCATGTGTCACCCCTGACGTCAGTCAAGCCGCCATCACATCACATCTGTATGGCTGAGTGGGTAGAGCAGTGATTACTGTACGTACTCTAATGAATACCACTAATATAAGTGGTTGAGCGGATAGGATGCTTGGGAGCTAACTACTCCAATAATCCCAGGAAATAGGGGATCCACCAACAACTCTGGTATCCCTCGACAACAAGGGTGAGGGTGTCATTGTTAGGATGTATACTAAAAGTCTTGCCTTTTACGTATGGTCATCCACATTTTGAAAGAGAATCACAACAACACTAGATGCTTGTTTATATTAGTACATGCATAAAAGTCCTTTACTTTGCATTGTAGATAACATGGTGTGTGGTGTTACATAGAAGATCATGTTATCAGTTCCTTGCCTTGTATAAGCAGAGGCTCACAACCGAGATGGAATTGGACAAACCATCGGGATGGTTGTAGTGTAATTAGGTGTGGTTGGTCTTGACCATAGAATTACACTAGTGTGCTTTAAGTACATTGAACAGGACCAAAATCAGAGGTCATCCAATTTGTACTGGCTTGATAATTGGATAGGACCTCGAATTTTATTATGGAGTACGATCCCTAAATCCTGATATAATAATGGGCACATATTATTAATTATTATTTCTTTGATTTACCAATAGGTGAGATCTATTCTGTTAGATCAATAGGCTCGGTAAGTTGGGAAATAATATTAATTATATGGTATGTCATTGATTATTGACGGAATCCATGTCCTAGTGAGTCAGGATGATGATGCCAACTTGATGAGCTCAAAAGGTTTATCATGTTAAATCCTGTAGGTTGATTTGATCCAACATGATGCTAAGGTTGAGTGGTACTAATCAATGATCCAAAAGTTAATTAATTTAAATTGTTAGTAAATTGAATTTATTAATGGGCATTCGATATCTTAAACATGGGGGATGGACGACTCATAATAGGTGGAGCCCATATGTAAATATGGGGGTTGGTGAGGTAATTCAATGAGGATCCTTTAGTGGAATGGATCTTCATTAATGGATCAGGTTTGGATCCATTAGCAGGCCAAGATCCAACTCCTCCTCATTGTTGATGCAGTCTGACCCTGATTGTTGTTTTGGTGTTGACACCGATTTTAGTTTAGGTTGATGATTATGATTGGGATTAAGTCATGGTCGTGGACTAGGCATACCTAGTGGGACTAGGTTTGATGAAATCCTAACCTGGAGGGTTAGGTGTGGAAAAATCCTAGCTTGGGGGCTAGGTGTGAAAAGTCCTAACCTGGAGGGTTAGGTGTAAAAAGTCCTAGCCTGGAAGGCTAGGTGTTGAAAAGTCCTAACCTGGAGGGTTAGGTGTGAAAAAAGTCCTAGCTTGGTGGGCTAGGTTGATGAAATCCCGGCTTGGAGGGCTAAGTCCTAGCTTGGAGGGCTAGGTTGATGAAATCCCGGCTTAGAGGGCCAGGTCCTAGCTTGGAGGGCTAGGTTGCGGCTTAGAGGGTCAGGTCCTAGCTTGGAGGGCTAGGTTGATGAAATCCCGGCTTGGAGGGCTAAGTCCAAGCTTGGAGGGCTAGGTTGATGAAATCCTGGCTTGGAGGGTCAGGTCCTAGCTTGGAGGGCTAGGTTGGATGAAATCCTAACTTGGAGGGCTTGGTTGGAGTCCTGGATCGGTCTGGTGACCGATCAGGGAAATTGGCACGGTACTCCTTCGTGGATCGGTCTGGTGACCGATCCAGCGATGACTGATCAGTCCGGTGACCGATCAGGGAGTATGCGGTTCACTCACTGTTCTGCTCCTGATCGGTCTGGTGATCGATCAGGGAGCCCACAAGTGAGTTGAGTTACCTTGCTGCTCTGCTCCTGATCGGTCCATAGACCGATCAGGGGGCATTCAGTAGGTTTTTGGGAACCTTACTGATCTGCTCCTGATCGATCTGGTGACCGATCTGGGACACTGTTCAGACCGTTCTGGTGAACGATCAAGTGTCGCGGACTCCGTCTTATAACCGATCAGGCCAGTGCCTGATCGGTCAGGGATCTCCCTGATCGATCTGGTGACCGATCAGGCCAGTATGGCCGCGACAGCTGGGAGTCCCAGCAAAGCGGTGGATCGGTCCAGTGACCAACCCACGAACCCTGGATTCGTCCGGTGACCGATCACTTTAATTCAAAATGCACTATCAGACGCTCTGAACACGTCTGAACACATCTGATTTCTCTGCTCTTAATACCTGATCCTTGATTCTCTGTGTGATATGCTGTGCTAATGATCTGATCAAGATTGCAGGTGATAGGGATGGATTCAAACACTCAAGGAGAGTGAATGGAGGCCTTTCCTTGGAGCAGGTTTGTCCATTTGCCATCTCAGGTTGCAACGGGCACTGGCTGTTGACTGGAGCTGCTGACTAGAGCTAGTCTGAGGGAAGCTCAGTGAGTCCAGGTGAGCTCAGTGGTAGGCTGGGTGTTGCAAGTGAGCAGCTGGAGGCTGCAGTGAGATAACCTGGTGATCAGAGAGCTGGGACTTAAGGCTTGGTGGCAAACAAGTCTCAGTAACGAAGTTCTCCACGTTGTGCTTGTGCTTCTGCTTGTGCGATCTATTGTTCCATCATCTTGAGCAAGCACCTGTGATCTTTGAAGCAACCATCTATTACTTGAGCATTTGGAGGAAGAAACAAGAGGCTTGGCGAGTCCATCAGCGAGAAGACACGAAGAAGGGAGTTCATGCGTGAGATCTGCATTGGGTGGAGCTCGGGAGAAGTTCTGCTTGTGTTCTTGTGGTTCCAAGTGCTAAGTAAGATCCTTCTTGTGTTTCATTGTGCTTAAAACATTATCTCTGTTGAAACGCTGTGGAGAGGTTACTCCACCGAGAAGGAGGTTGCTTATTATCTGGATTTTCCGGGGCTTGATCTGCCGACGATCAAGGGATCGCCCACCTTACGGGCACGCCAAGGAGTAGGGGCAAGTTATCCCCGAACCTTGTAAATCCTCTTGTTAGCGGTCTTGTGCTTGTACTTGACTTAGGGTTTAGTTTACTGCATACTCTGTTTTTATTGCTTCCGCTGTGCTACTAAACATCTAAGTGCAGGAAAGTTTGAAACGGTGCTAAGTTTAAGTGTCTGGCTATATTCATCCCCTCCTTTCTAGCCATCCAAGATCCAACAAGTGGTATCAGTGCTTGGGGCTCTGTACAAGCGGATTAACAACCGAGAGTTAACTACAATGGCTTTGAGAGAAGGTTTTTCCACCACCCGACCTCCCTTCTTCGATGGAGCAGATTTTCAATATTGGAGATCGAAGATGGAGTACTACCTAAAGATGGATATCAACACTTGGTTCGCTGTGAAGGAGGGTTTCACCCCTCCAAAGGATGATGAAGGCAAAGAACTAGAATCATGGCGTTGGACGGCAGAGCAAACTCGGAAGAGTGAAGTCTATGTGAAGGCGGTGGTGACCCTACAATGTGGCATGAACAAAGACCAACTCATCAAGGTTGGTCCATTCACAAGTGCAAAAGATTTGTGGAACAAGCTCATCGAACTCCACGAGGGTACCCGAGATTCAAGAATCGCCAAGAGGGATTTGTTCCTCAACCAACTACAAAACCTTACCATGAAGGAAAATGAAACGGTGAGTGAACTTCATAGCCGATTCAAGGAAGTCCTCAACGGTCTTCATTCCATAGATGAAAAGGTCGAGAACCGCGACCTTGTGAGGTATGTGTTGAAAGCATTTCCAAGGAATGTTTTGTGGTCATCCATGGTGGATGCCTACAAAGTTTCCAAGACTTATCAATTGTCAAATTAGATGATTTGTTTTGTGAAATGGAATTGCATGAAATGGCTAACAAAGGCCCCAAGGAGAAGGGGATTGCCTTAGTTGCAGGAGAAAAGAACAAGAAGAAGAAGGAGAAGGAAGTCTCCTCATCCTCATCCTCATCTTCATCCGAATCCGAGTCCGAATCCAAGGAGGATGGCGGCGGCTCTTCTTCCTCCGAGATGACCAATTTCGTTAGAAGGATGATGAGGAAGGGTCGACGCTTCAAGGGTAAAGGTAACCCAAGTGAAGTTAAGCTTGATAAGAATAATATTACTTACTTTGAATGTAGTAAGAAAGGGCACTTCAAGAAGAACTGCCCAAAGCTCAAGAAGAAGGAGGATAGATCAAAGAAAAAGAAGAAGGCCTTGGATGCCACTTGGGATGAATCCTCCTCAAGTTCATCCGATGAAGAGAAGGAGGAGAAGAGTACACGACATGTGGCACTCATGGCATTGGAAGGTGAAGAAAGCAGTGATGAATCCTCCAACTCCTCAAACGCGGCTTCATCATCTTCGGATGATGAAGAGGTAACCACTCCCGAACTTGAGAAATGCTATAGAGCAATTGCATGTTTAACCAATATGTTAAAGAAGTCAAAAAATAAGGTTAAATCATTGCAATTAGAAGTTGAACAATTGAAATCCTCTAGGGATGAGGATGTAGATGATTTACATGTTAGTGACATGAGAGAAGTGTCCTAAGGCAATCGCCTTATGATTGTAATCATTTATTTTTAATAAATGAATATTCACTATTTGAGTATACATGATTATTTGATTAAGATCTTAAGCTCATTTACTGAATGTCCGCAATACAATTCACAACATGAGAGAATTTGTGATGAATTCACAACTAGTGATTATCTCTACATGTGCAATTATGAAGTATTGAAATTGTCCCTAGTCGATGAATTGATAAATACGGAAACTATCAATTCTGTTGAGACTAGCATGGGTTATTCTCTAATCAGCTGATTCTCACTGGCTGGTGACATGGAGATGTCCGGAGACAAACATGAATGCTAGTTAAGGGAACTAGTTCATTGGAGTAACTGGCTGTAAAACTTCATATGGTAGTCTACATATAGATATGTCAGTGAAGTTCTTACTGCAGCTTAAGTGCGATGTTCCATTCACTTGCGGTGTTCAAGTCATCTTGGTCATGGAGACTTATACTTTGACATCTTAAGCAAGCATCTCCAAGGAGGTGTGGACCCAGGATGATTGGGTATAAGCCGAAGTGCCCGAAGATGTTTGAACAACCTACAAAGGATTCACCACTCCTTGCGAGGAGATGTATACCCGAGGCCTATCGTCGGATTGTTACTCGAAGCCTCTGGCCAGAGCATGACATGTTCAGAGTATGAATCTCTTAAATACATGAGAGTAATTAGAATCCATAGGACGAGGAAACATTACTTGGGCTAGGTGTGACGTAGTCAGCCTAGTGGGGACTGACACACATAGACCATGTCCTGAACCAAGTGGGTATAAGATGGTGAAGGAAATGGGGCACGATTCATTATAGCTGCTGAAGGGTTTCAGAATCATTTCTGAGGTCAACTGTTGATCTTTCAATTAATTAGGGATCATGATGTACTACTAGGTGTCACTCATGATCGTTCTATAAATAATTAGTTAATTATGGACGGCCAACATAAATTGAAAGCCTATTTGGTTACACGCATAATGAGTAATTCGAAGGATTTAAAACGAGTTGAGAATTGGATTCTCCAATCGAGATAGACTATTTTTGGTAAGTCCAAACAATAGTCAAAACTGAATTTATTTCAGACGCATCGGAAGCATAGAATGACTAAGTCTTTTAAAGACTTAATGGGTGAATTAAATAAGTTTAATTCATTAAGGGATTTGATCCAATTGGGGTTAGATGGGCCGGCCAAGGAAGGGGGCCTCCTCTCTTCTTGTCATGGCCGACCACCACCATAAGAGGATAAGGCTATTTTGGTTTGTTTTATAAAATAGACCAAAAGTTGGTTTATTTTATAAAAGGTTACATAAATTTTATATATACAAATTTTTATAATGAACCAATGGTTGGTTTGTTTTATAAATTTTTATATAATGAACCAATGGTTGGTTTGTTTTATAAATTTTATATAATCATGCCAAAAGAAAGAGAGCCTTAATTATGGATTGATTGGGAAATTATTCCATAATCAAGAAGAAGAAGCTTGATCATGAGAGCCTTGATTATGGATTGATTGAGAAATTATTCCATAATCAAGGAGAGGTTTGCTTGGTAATTAAGAAACCTCTCCCTATATAAAGGACCCAAGGGGTGCCATGGAAGGGATCTATCCAAGAATTGCTTGGGCTCTCTCCTCTTCTTCTCTCCCTCTCTCTTGGCCGGCCATAGGCCTTCCTTCTTTCTTCTTGCCGTGAGCACAAGGAGAAGCATCAAGGCGATGAAGTTCTTCCTTGCGACGATCTTCCTCTTCGGCCAACATTGGTGTTGAGTCTTTCGATTTGATTACTCTCTCGGTTTTCGTCGTGTTCACGGAGAATCTAGTAGTTCTAGTGAACACGAAACTCGTGGCTTAGTGAAGTCATCCCGACGATACTCGGCGTGGATACGAATAGAGGCGGAGCTTTCAAGGGACGCTAACGGTTGGATCTCGTCCCTTCTTCCAAGTTACGCAAGGTAATTCGTAGAGTAATTTCCTTTTCTGTAAAAATTTTATATTACGATTATGTGAACACATTGCATGCTTAGGATATGTGTTAGAATAATTTAGGAAATTATTCATGTTTTTGTTTCCGCTGCATGTTATTATGTAACAATTACAATACGTGTCCGCGTCGGCATGCACCCGGTCCCAACAGTGGTATCAGAGCCGGTTAGTGTTCAACATAAACATATAATTGTTTTGCGGAAAACTTTGTTATGATCTCAATTTTGGGAATTTTTCCAATTATGGAAACTTTCCAATTATGGTAAATTTTAGATTTAGGAATTTCAAAGTTTGGAAATCCTCATGAAATTTCGCAAACTTTTGAAATATCTCTGTTTCTGAAATTTTATGATAATTGTGATAACTTTCCATTTTTGGAAACTTTCCAATTTTGGAAATTTCCTAATTTTGGAAATTTTCCAATTTTGGAAATACGTAAGTTTTCTTTGTACCAGAAACTTACAATAATTTTGAAAACCTTTTAATTTTGGAAACTTTCTATTTATGGAAAGCTCGTAATTTTGGGCACTTTCTTTTCATGAAAGTCTAGATATTTTATGGAAACAATAATTGACAATTAAATTCAAATTGGTTTTTAAATTATTAACAAAATTCTTTACTTTGGGGAGTGCCTCGGGGAGCCACACAAATTAAAGTTAGTTGTTATAATTTAATTTCCTATTTTGAATATGAATTGTTAAAATTGATTTGGGTAGGCTTCGGGGAGCCATCCAAATTATATTATTAACAAGTTCTTTAATTGTCAAGTTTAATTTGGTTATGCCTCGGGGAGTAGGCCAAATTAGATTTACAATAAATTTCTTTTCTTTGGGGAGTGCCTCGGGGAGCCACCCAAAGTAAATAATATGTTGTAATTAATTATCCATAAATAAAATATGTGATCAAATCTTGGAAATTTTTGAGGTGGTTCTCAAACGATAATTTCCTTATTTGATTTATGAGGTGATGCTCTTAAATATTATTGTCTCCAAAATTAATTAGCAAAAATTGTTTCCTATAGAGTTTATTTCCTTATATAAGATTTTCATGAAAATAATATGTGGTTGAATTTAGGGAATCTGTCTCTTAATTTAATAAGATTTAATTTAGAGAAATCAAAGTCTTAAACATATTATTTCCGAAATTGATTATGACAATTTAGGAAATTATTTCCCAAAATAATTCCTTGAATAAAGTGTGAAATTAGAATTAGGAAATCTGGTTCCTAATTCAATTAATGAGACTTGATAAATTAAGTCACATACATACTTTATTAAGGAAATCGTTAGAACATGACATAATTATATGTCATGAATGTGCTTAAAAGGAAAAGGATGAGACCCAAAACCCCTTACAAAATATTAAGGCCAACACCTTCCATTAATATGGTTAGAACCGGAGTTTTGTTTCTCGTTTGGGTTGATGGACACATCTATGCCCGGCTTGAACCTCAACATGTTCAAAGCATGGAATTAGTTTATGATTAATATAGTTGGAGTCAGAGGTCAATCCTTAGTTTTGGTTGTTGGACACATCCAAGCCTGACTAAACGGTTGAATGAGCTCCAACCATATTAAAACTATTTCTTGATTAATGGGTCAGCCTTAAGCTTGGAGCATCAATTTGTTGTGCCACAGCCAAGGTCGATGTAAAGAGAGGTGCAGTTGGGTGCTATGTATATTGTTGCATACTTGTTAATGAGTTAACAACCCAATGATTTATACAAACATTCAATTAGTTGATAGCATAATGTGATAGTTACATATGTATAATATGTAATCTGTATAATTACCTACCTTCATAGCTAAGAATAACTTGATGGACTCTAGCCATGGTTGTTCTTATCTATGGTTGGATATCAACCTATTTGGAGATGTTCCTACGATCTCCCGAATTGATAAAAAGGGTTATTCAATTCGAAAAATAAATAGGATTTAATTAATGTATATTGATGCGTTCTTTATCATTCTTCTCACATAAGCTCAATTTGTATTTCTAGGATAATCACTTGATCATGTCTTCTCTGAATTTACGTTCCATTTTGGACACCAATAAGCTGACTGGGCCAAACTTCATGGACTGGCTTCAAAACCTGAGGATAGTCCTCAAGGCAGAAAAACTTGCTTATGTCATTGAAGAACAACTTCCCAACCATCCTCCAGAAGATGCAACTCCAGACCAGTTAGTGGCCTATCAGAAACATGTGACCGATTCTGAACTTGCGAGTTGCATCATGCTGGCCGCTATGGTACCTAAGCTGCAAAAGCAGCATGAGCATATGGATGCTCATACCATCATCTTCCATCTTCATGAGCTGTTTGACGAGTAGGCGAGATCCGAAAGGTTCGAGGTCTCAGACTCCTCTTCACCTCTAAGATGCAGGAAGGCACTTCTGTCTCACAGTTTGTGTTGAAGATGTTGGGGTACATTGAGCGACTAGGCACACTCAGATTTGCAATGGATCACGAACTAAGTGTTGACTTAATTCTGCATTGTTTGCCCAAGAGTTACTCACAATTTGTGATGAACTATCGGATGAACAAGCTGGAGACTACTATTCCTGAGTTGCTCAACCTGCTGAAGACTGTAGAGCCTTCTGTAAAGCAAGATCAGAAGACGGTACTGTTAGTTGGTTCCTCAATGAAAGGCTCTAAGAGGAAGCCCAAAGAACAGAATAAGGGAAAGAAGAAAAAGGTCAAAAAGACTGAAAAGGCACCAAAAGGCACTTGCCATCACTGCGGCAAGGAGGGTCACTGGCGAAGAAACTGCAAGGTTTATCTTGAGTCCTTAAAGAAGAAGGCATCCGATGCCCCATCCTCTTCAGGTATCTCCGTTATTAAATGTCACTCTATTTCCTCGTCCACCTGGGTACTTGATACTGGGTGTAGATCACATATATGTAATGACATACATGGGCTAAGGAATAGAAGAAGACTCATCAAGGGAGAAGCGAATTTGCGAGTTGGAAATGGAGTAAAGATTGCTGCTGTTGCCATCGGAACATATTTGCTAAAGCTCCCTACTGGACTTGTCTTAGAATTGGATAATTGTTATTTTGTTCCTTCGTTAATAAAGAACATTGTATCTATTTCATGCTTGAATGAAAAGGGTTATCATTTAACTTTTAGTAACAATTGCTGTTACATAACTTTAAATGGTGTTCTTTATGGGACCGGAACTTTATACAATGGTATCTACACGTTAGATTTATCCGGTGACGTTTTCAATATCGAAGTTAGCAAAAACGTGCTCGAATAGATAATCAAATAGACTCCATACGTGGCATTGTCGTCTTGGCCATGTAAGTATGAAACGCATGACCAAATTACACCGATGTGGAATTCTGGAATCATTTGAACCCGGTTCATTTGATACATGCGAATCATGCTTAAAAGGCAAGATGACCAAATTACCCTTTTCCGGAAAAGGTAAACCAGTGGGAGAATTACTTGGTCTAATACATACTGATGTATGTGGACCAATGTCAACTCTTGCACAAGGAGGTTATAGCTACTTCATTACCTTTATCGATGATCACTCACAATTCAGGTATGTGTTCTTAATGAAACACAAATCTGAAGCTTTTGAGAAATTCAAAGAGTTCAAAAGTGAAGTAGAGAAACAGCTTGGCAAAAGTATTAAGATACTTCGATCCGATCGGGGTGGTGAATACTTGAGTCAAGAGTTTCATGATTATCTTAGGGACAATGGGATATTGTCTCAATGGACTCCGCCATATACACCACAGTATAATGGTGTATCTGAGAGGCGTAACCGAACCTTGATGGACATGGTTAGATCTATGATGAATCATGCAACTCTTCCAAAATCCTTTTGGGGCTATGCGCTTAAGACAGCTGTTTACTTACTAAATAGAGTCCAGACCAAGGAAGTCTCTACTACTCCATATGACACGTGGAATAGTAAGAAACCTCATTTAACTCACCTTAAAATATGGGGTTGTCCTGCTTATGTAAAGCGGGCTGTATCAGACAAATTGGATGCTAAGTCTGATAAATGTCTATTTATTGGATACCCTAAGGAAACGAAGGGTTACCAATTCTATCATCCCTTGGAACAAAAGGTGTTTGTTTCAAGGCATGCTGTATTTCTGGAAAAAGAATTTCTTTTACAAGAAAACAGTGGGAGTAGCATTGAACTTGAAGAAGTTCAAGAAACTCCAATAGACATTACAGAGACACATAGTCTAGACCCACAACCAATAACTCATAATGATGAGCTATCAGTCGAACCTAAAACAACACCACTTCTTCGTAGGTCTGATAGGACACGCAATATTCCAGAGAGATACAGATTTCTCATAACGGATTTCTCAGTTATGAAGATGTTCTGATAAATTCAGAAAGGGATAAATGGCTTGAAGCCATGAAGTCGGAAATGGATTCCATGTACGAAAATCAAGTATGAGACTTGGTTAACCCGCCTGAAGGGATTAAGCCCATAGGGTGCAAGTGGGTTTTCAAGAAGAAAACCGACATGGAAGGTAATGTTGTTACCTTTAAAGCTAGATTAGTGGCAAAAGGATATCGTCAGAAACAAGGAATTGATTATGACGAAACCTATTCGCCAGTAGCTATGCTTAAATCCATTCGGATGCTCCTGGCCATAGCAGCTCATTATGATTATGGGATATGAGAAATGGATGTGAAAACAGCTTTCCTTAATGGAAACCTGCTTGAGGATGTATACATGATACAACCTGAAGGTTTCACATCGGTTAATAAAACCAAAGTATGCAAGCTTCGACGATCCATATATGGACTAAAGCAAGCATCCAGGAGCTGGAACATCCGTTTTGATGAGACAATCAAAGAGTTTGATTTCTCACAAAATCCTGACGAACCTTGTGTATACAAGAAGGTTAGTGGGAGTGCAGTCGTATTCCTAGTGTTATATGTCGATGACATTTTACTTATAGGAAACGATATATCAGTCTTACAGTCAGTTAAAATTTGGTTGTCCAAAACTTTCTCCATGAAAGACCTGGGAGAAGCAACCTATATCCTTGGGATTAGAATCTATAGAGATAGATCAAAACGGTTGCTTGGTCTTTCGCAGTCTACATATATAGACCGAGTGCTAGAAAGGTTTAGCATGTCGGAATCCAAGAAAGGTTACCTTCCCATCAGGCATGGGATCAACCTTTCAAAGTCTATGTGTCCGCGCACAGAAGACGAGAGGATTTGCATGAATAAGATTCCTTATGCATCCGCGATAGGATCTATCATGTATGCTATGTTATGTACTAGGCCCGATGTATCATATGCTCTGAGCGTCACAAGAGATACCAGTCTGATCCAGGAATGGATCATTGGGCGGCTGTCAAGACAATCCTCAAGTACTTAAGAAGAACTAAGGATGTGTTCCTAATATATGGAGAAGGTGATATGATAATACGTGGATATACAGATGCCAGTTTCCAGACAGATAAGGATGACTCCAAATCTCAGTCCGGATACGTATTTATTTTGAATGGAGGCGCAGTAAGCTGGAAAAGTTCCAAGCAAGACACCGTAGCGGATTCTACCACGGAAGCGGAATATATTGCAGCTTCGGAAGCAGCAAAGGAAGCAGTCTGGATCAAGAAGTTTGTCTCAGAACTTGGTGTGGTTCCAACCATTGATGAAGCAATACCGGTTTACTGCGACAACAATGGAGCTATTGCACAAGCAAAGGAACCAAGGTCTCATCAGCGATCCAAACATGTGCTTCGCCGCTATCATCTGATCAGAGAGATTATAAGTAGGAATGATATACAAATTGAGAAAATTCCCACTGAAAGGAATTTAGCGGATCCTTTAACTAAGGCCTTGCCTCAAAGTAAGTTTGAGGGTCATGTTAGAGCCTGTGGTATTGGGTACCGTAGCGATTGGCATTAGGCCAAGTGGGAGTTTGTTAGTGACATGAGAGAAGTGTCCTAAGGCAATCGCCTTATGATTGTAATCATTTATTTTTAATAAATGAATATTCACTATTTGAGTATACATGATTATTTGATTAAGATCTTAAGCTCATTTACTGAATGTCCGCAATACAATTCACAGCATGAGAGAATTTGTGATGAATTCACAACTAGTGATTATCTCTACATGTGCAATTGTGAAGTATTGAAATTGTCCCTAGTCGATGAATTGATAAATACGGACACTATCAATTCTGTTGAGACTAGCATGGGTTATTCTCTAATCAGCTGATTCTCACTGGCTGGTGACATGGAGATGTCCGGAGATAAACATGAATGCTAGTTAAGGGAACTAGTTCATTGGAGTGACTGGCTGTAAAACTTCATATGGTAGTCTACATATAGATATGTCAGTGAAGTTCTTACTGCAGCTTAAGTGCGATGTTCCTTTGACTTGCGGTGTTCAAGTCATCTTGGTCATGGAGACTTATACTTTGACATCTTAAGCAAGCATCTCCAAGGAGGTGTGGACCCAGGATGATTGGGTATAAGCCGAAGTGCCCGAAGATGTTTGAACAGCCTACAAAGGATTCACCACTCCTTGCGAGGAGATGTATACCCGAGGCCTATCGTCGGATTGTTACTCGAAGCCTCTGGCCAGAGCATGACATGTTCAGAGTATGAATCTCTTAAATACATGAGAGTAATTAGAATCCATAGGACGAGGAAACGTTACTTGGGCTAGGTGTGACGTAGTCAGCCTAGTGGGGACTGACACACATAGACCATGTCCTGAACCAAGTGGGTATAAGATGGTGAAGGGAATGGGGCACGATTCATTATA
Source organism: Boesenbergia rotunda (assembly GCA_024364735.1). NCBI lineage: Eukaryota > Viridiplantae > Streptophyta > Magnoliopsida > Zingiberales > Zingiberaceae > Boesenbergia > Boesenbergia rotunda. Next base: position 456,773 of record JAGFNQ010000566.1, on the reverse strand, counting down.
GCTGCTGAAGGGTTTCAGAATCATTTCTGAGGTCAACCGTTGATCTTTCAATTAATTGGGGATCATGATGTACTACTAGGTGCCACTCATGATCGTTCTATAATTAATTAGTTAATTATGGACGGCCAACATAAATTGAAAGCCTATTTGGTCACACGCATAACGAGTAATTCGAAGGATTTAAAACGAGTTGAGAATTGGATTCTCCAATCGAGATAGACTATTTTTGGTAAGTCCAAACAATAGTCAAAACTGAATTTATTTCAGACGCATCGGAAGCATAGAATGGCTAAGTCTTTTAAAGACTTAATGGGTGAATTAAATAAGTTTAATTCATTAAGGGATTTGATCCAATTGGGGTTAGATGGGCCGGCCAAGGAAGGGGGCCTCCTCTCTTATTGTCATGGCCGGCCACCACCATAAGAGGATAAGGCTATTTTGGTTTGTTTTATAAAATAGACCAAAGGTTGGTTTATTTTATAAAAGGTTATATAAATTTTATATATATAAATTTTTATAATGAACCAATGGTTGGTTTGTTTTATAAATTTTTATATAATGAACCAATGGTTGGTTTGTTTTATAAATTTTATATAATCATGCCAAAAGAAAGAGAGCCTTGATTATGGATTGATTGAGAAATTATTCCATAATCAAGAAGAAGAAGCTTGATCATGAGAGCCTTGATTATGGATTGATTGAGAAACTATTCCATAATCAAGGAGAGGTTTGCTTGGGAATTAAGAAACCTCCCCCTATATAAAGGACCCAAGGGGTGCCATGGAAGGATCGATCCATGAATTGCATGGGCTCTCTCCTCTTCTTCTCTCCCTCTCTCTTGGCCGGCCATAGGCTTTCCTTCTTTCTTCTTGCCGTGAGCACAAGGAGAAGCATCAAGGCGACGAAGTTCTTCCTTGCGACGATCTTCCTCTTCGGCCAACCTTGGTGGTGAGTCTTTCGATTTGATTACTCTCTCGGTTTTCGTCGTGTTCACGGAGAATCTAGTAGTTCTTGTGAACACGAAACTCGTGGCTTAGCGAAGTCATCCCGACGATACTCGGCGTGGATACGAATAGAGGCGGAGCTTTCAAGGGACGCTAACGGTTGGATCTCGTCCCTTCTTCCAAGTTACGCAAGGTAATTCGTAGAGTAATTTCCTTTTCTGCAAAAATTTTATATTACGATTATGTGAACACATTGCATGCTTAGGATATGTGTTAGAATAATTTAGGAAATTATTCATGTTTTGTTTACGCTGCATGTAATTATGTAACAATTACAATACGTGTCCGCGTCG